>JAVJIF010006117.1:0-106643 GCA_038442645.1 Agave tequilana | reverse complement strand
ATGAGTATGAGACCTTTACTCTTACATTGATCAGTTGAAGAAAATCCCTTAACTATGCTGAGGTGTCTGCTGCTCTTGTGAGTTATAAAGTAAGGAGGCAGGATAGACTGTCTCCTTCAGAGAGCATAACTGTAGAGGCATTGGCGGTAAGAGGCAGGAGTTCTAATAGGAAGGGAAGAAATGATCAGGGAAGGTCAAAGTCCAGATTAGGCTTCAGAGATCTGAAGATGAATCAGTACGCCTTGTGCAAGAAACTAGGGCACTGGAAAGTTAATTACCCGAAGGCCAAAGGTAAGAAGATGGAGTCAAACACCGAGGTGAATCTCGCACAGGCGGATGGATCGGATTCAGACTCATCGGTATTCTCTCTCTGTTCTACTCCTATTGTTGATTACTCAGATAATACTGAGTGGATCTTAGATACCAGAGCCACCTATTATGTGTGCCCGAACAGGGCCTGGTTTTCTAGTTTTGAGAAGCTAGATGGATGTTACATGGTCATGGTGATGATCATCCGTGTAACAATAGAAGGGATGGATACAGTCTGTATCAAGATGGAAGATGGGATAGTATAAGAATTGAAGGAGGTGAGGTATGCACCTCAACTCAAAAGCAATTTATATCTGTTGCCACTTTGGAAACGTTGGGTCTTATGGTATCTATACGAGATGGTGTTCTCAAGATGACCAAAGACTCAATGGTGGTGATGAAGGGCGTCCGTCAGAACAATCTCTACTACTTGAATGGTAGTACAGTTACAGGTCAGGTGGAGACTTCGAATTCTTCAGATGATGGTTGCACAAAGGTCTGACAGATGAAGGTCAGACATGGAAATGAAAAGTCTTTGCAAGGGATCATTGGAAGGTGCTGCTACCTGCAACTTGGTGGATGAACACAGCGTTCTGGATAAGAAGAAGGTGAAAATCAGCACCAGTACTCACCGCTCAGAAGGTCTTCATGATTGTGTTCACGTAAGTGTTTGGGGACTAAGACTACATCGCTTGGAGATCACATACTTTATCTCTTTTATTGATAATTTATCTAGGTATTGTTGGATATATCCCATCAGACAAGGTGTGAAGCCCTAGATATGTTGGTGAAGTAAAAAGGAAGATGGAGAAGCAGACAGGTAGGAAGATCAAGGAGCTACAGATTAGTAATGTTGAAAGATATATGAACCAATTCCTAAGATTTGGCCAGAACACTGGTATTTGTACTCACTTCACAGAAGGTATATATGGGTTAGCTAAAGAAATAAACCGTTCCTTACTGGAGAAGGTTCGGTGGTTGTTGTCTAATACAAGATTAGACAAATCGTTTTGGGCTGAGGCGATTGTGTATGCTAGCCATCTCATAAATGGATCGATTGCTATAGGAGGTAAAACTCCATTGAAAATTTGGTCTGAGAAAGCTGCTCAAGATCATGGTTTGCTGGGGGATTTTGAAAATCCGACCTACTTCAGTGCCCAAGATGGCATGGTGAATCCGCGAGTAAAGAAGTTTATGTTTTTGGGTGTCAAGAGAAATATGAAAGGCTGCAGGTTGTGGGACCCCGAAAACAAGAAGATCCTGTTGAGTCAGCATGTTACGTTTGATGAGACTTCAGTGTTGAAGTCTACCGTCTCTCAGTAGGTAGAGAGGACGAAGACCAAGGAAGTATCGCAGCGGGTGGAGGTTGATGCTACTCCATCATCTCCAGTTGGTTCGGTATCAGTGAAGACTTCACCGGATGTGACACCGGGTGAAGATCATATAGCCAGGGTTGATACTGAACAGGTTGAAGACATTGATGAGAATGTCAAATTGTTTGCAGCTATTGGAACAAGGTAAAACCACGCACGTGGGTGAAGAAGCATGAATTTCAAGCTTGTGACAGCGACAAGCTCAAGTTGAAGGCCGTTGTTCTCCATGATGGTAGTGAGGAGGTTCATATGACTCAGCCAGATAGGTTCGCTGCTGAAGATTCAGATGCAAGTGCTTGAGCTTGATGGAGCTCATTTAAATGAACTACGGTTGACTTGATCCTTTGGGCAAGGTAAGTAGGCAGCTATAAAGGCGCGGCCACATTTGGTGATGCAACCTATATGAAGTTGTTTGGGTTCTCGAGAAGCTGATTGGGACTTCACATAGAGGTGGAGAGTTGGACATCACATAGAGGTGAAGCATTGTGATCTCAATGAACAGTTGATCTTCTGGTGAGAAGATGGTTAAACTTGCATAAGGGCGTGCATCCACTTCGTTAAAGCCGATGATGGTGTTCTGTGTGCTCTACTCAGACTTGGTTGGACCGTCAGCAGAAGACATGTAGACTGGAGAGAGCCAGTCAATTGGAGAGTCAGTGTTAGCTCATGATGAGTTCTTCGTGAGGTCATGAAGTTGTTGAGTGAGAGACACATTCGTTGATCGGCTCATATGGTATTTCTCCTAAGGTGAAGTGATGGGAATACATGTATGGTGCATCCCAGTTGATAGCTGAGCTAAAGGTTCCAAGACGAGATCGTATGTCGATTTCGTCGGAGATCGTGTGTCAATTTCGTCCGGAGCCTCAAGCTGAGATTGTGTGTCGATTTCGCCGAGGTCGTGTGTCGATTTTGCTAGGTGATACACTGGAGTTCGTTGAAGATCGGCTCAGATTTGAGAAATTTTCACCGAGGTGGAGAGTTGTAGGGAGAGAGGAGATAAAGGAGACATCGGAAGATAGCACAGAGATCGGAAGACAAAGGAGCAAGAACGGCGCATTGAAGCAGGTCAGGTTATATCCTGGTGGACCGGTGTGCACGACGTGCATAGGGTTAGTCCGGTCGACCGCCCGGTCGACTGTGGCATAGAGCGGTCGATCGCCCGGTCGACTGACTGAAAGCAGTATGCTCTCAGTTGGAGACGGTCGACCGGACCGGTCGACCGAGGCATGGGTCGGTCGACCGGCCGGTCGACCGACAGACGCGTTTTGGCTTTCCTTCTAGGATTCGGATTCCTTTTCTGCTTGGGATCGAATCCAATCGGGGTTTTCTAAAACTCAGGGACTCTGTGGTTATAAATAATTGCTAGAGCCCTCATGTATCGTATCCCTGAAAATCCCTCTGAAAATCTCTCTTGGAAATTCCTTGAAGAAAGAATAAGTTGTAATTGATTGTTGAATCAATAAATCTTTCTCTCCCTTGTCCTGAGGACGTAGGCATATTGCCGAACCTTGTTAAATACTGTGTTGATTATTTTTATCTATTGTTCTCTGTTCTTGTGCGTGTTGGATACATCTTCGGCTGCATCTGTCTCCAGTTGATGGATTTCTCAGAGAGGTTGTTGCTAAGGGCGCGCGCAACATCACTTGTGACGGAAAATCACCACCACACATCCCCACCTTAATTTTTGCTAATTTCATTGCAATTTTATGCAGATCCCTAACGCAAAATAACAAAAACTACAAACAAAATCAACATCTTTTGTCCAGAATTAACTCTAATAATAATAAGTAACTATTCATTTTGTTCTCCAGGAAAAAAGTTTAAGCTCCCTTCGTTCTTCACAAGAAAATAAGCAAGAGAATGAACCATCATCATAGACGAAAATGATATTCGCATCGGATGATATAAATGTAACAGAAACTACAAGTTCACACAGGATGATCACTCACATTGTGATGACTGTGGGATGAATGGAAATATACAGCAAATTCTCAGAAATGATGATATGATTGATTTCATACTATAACAGTACAATAAAAGATACAATAGAGCAAACTATTTCATCTCTCTTTCATTTTCATCAGAAGCAAATTTGTATGAGAAACTCCAAAATACAACAGCAGGAACAACAATAACAAAGAATTGGACACTAAACACCCTCCCCATCTTAAAAGAATTGATTCTGATTTTCCCCTTAACCCAAATTTTACTTGTACTACTCATATGTGATCATCATTTGCTCAAGAACTCTTCGCCTTGCATCGATACAGAACCTTCTTCTTCTTGAAAGTCCTGTTCTCGATCGTCAGAACAATCTTCCCAGGCTCGCTATTCCTGAAAGAGCCTGCGGACCGTCTCTTCCTGAGGCCCCATCTTCTTCCCCTTTTGGACGATGATAGCGTAGGATCCTTCGTCATCTGGCACAAACTCTTCTTTGTAGCTCACATCCCAGCCCAACACTGACAGGTCCCATATCAGAGTAGTCCCAACCTGTTATCAGCATCAAAACGTGAAATTTCTGAGGTTTTGATGGGTGGAAGTGCAGAACAAGTCCAATGTGTTCAAAATTTTGATATACCTCTGGTGCAGGGATTTCAATTGTTTCAGTTGAGCTAGATTTCACCATGAGCTCAGATACTACACCATCTTCGACTGAGAACTCGGTGTCGTTCTCTCTTCTGAAGCCACCATAGCGGATAGGGACGGCTTCGGCAGGAATGTACCTGAAATATCATCAGCATTAACTAAAATTCTGAACACAGGTACTAGTAGCAGTAGCAGGGAGAAGATAATAGAAGAGCTTACTTGATGAGCGTTTCGATCACTTGCGCTGCACGGGTAACTACGATCTTGCTCTTGGTTCTTTAAGTCAAGAACGGAGAGAGGAGAGCGTTGAACGCGTAGTACCAGAAAGGAACATTGATGAAGATCTGCAAATTGGAAGTGGATAACGTGAACAATTCAAACACAAAGGATAGAAATCGAAGATTAGAGAGAGAAAGAGAGGCTCACATTTCTGGCAACAAATTCTGGGTAATTGTTTTGAAGAATCTGAACAGCCTGCTTCATAGTATCCCTGAGCTCCTTCTTCGATGGCCCGATAGAATTCTTCAGATCTATAACCTGAAGCAGATTCGAAACCCCGCCTGGCCTCAAATCGAGCTTCTCGATCCCCTTCTCCATCAACTGAACCCTCCACCTCAAGAACTTCATCCTCCCTTCTTCACTCCCAAAAGCCTTTCTATACACCTCCGCGTCTTTGAACACCGCTGGCAAGTTGTAGCACATCGGGTGCCCCTCGCGGTCGCTGCCATCCATGTAACAAGCTTGCCCGAAATCTGCACCCAATTCGATCTCATCCACAACCGAATCGATCTTCTCTCTCATTCTCCATTGCAGGGTGTTTTTGTATCATCTCAAAGGACTCCTTCACTCTGAACTCCTGAGCTCGGAGGAATTTGAGGAGGACTATGTTGGTGGCATCGTTGCTCTTGCTTGGCAGTAAAGGGACTCCCCAGAGAGAGACGTCGTCATTCTTCTCCCCTTTTTGGTTGTTGTTGAAGAGATTGTTGTTGAGGATGGCCTTCTCCAGCTTGGCCTTGAGCTCAGTTAGGGCTTTCCGCTCGGTATCTCTGAGGTCGGAGAGGAAGTTGCTATCTTCTTTGAAGGAGGAGCTCTTCTCTATGACCTTGGGTTCTTCTTCTTCCTCCGCCTTCTTCTTCTCCTCTGATTCCTCTGCTTGTTGGTCGTCTTTGACGGGCTCATCGACTACGTTGAAGGCCTCTTCTTCGTGGGAATCGCAGGTTCAGCCATTTGGGCAGCCTCTGGTTTCAGTTCTACAGTCATGAGTGAATCAAAAATGGAAGAATTTGCAGAGAGAGAGATAGAGAGGTCTGGTTGTTGAGAGAAGAAGAATGTGAGTTTAAGCGAGAAGCTCCAACGGCTATATATCAAGTGTTGGGCCCAATAGCCGTTGGTGGGATTCCAGTGACAGGTGGGGCCCCACCAGAGACTACCTGTCTCCCCTTTTCTGTGACTTTTTCCCGCCTGTTTTTTAATACTCCTAACGGCTAGTTTTGCAACTTTTATTTTTACTTTTTCTTTTTTATGTTCTTTTATTTTATGAGCTATTTTGGATTCCCCATTTTTTGACAATTTGGGAAACCAGAACATGGCCAAAATGTTGGTTCCCTAATTGCTCGGTACCTAATCAAAGAAATTCGAAATTATTGAACGATGTTATACTCGTATTCCAAGTGTCAAATTCAAGTAAACAACAAATAGTAACAATAGACAATACGAGAACATACTTGTAGGATAGATCACTCGATTGCATTAAACAGGCTGACAATGAAGAGTTTATCGCAAAAACGGAAAAAATACACTTCAACACAAGATAAAGAGAGAAAGGAAAAAAATAAAAGAAAACATTTCCCTTAGCTAAGTAGAAACAAATACAACTGCGCTATATTTGATGGTTGTAGCATTGTCAAAATAAGCACAGATCATCGTAATATTGAAACCTATTTAACAAGATTGACATGAGGATATAAATGGTTGGTGGCCACCAACAACTGTACATCAATAGGATGTACAACTGCTGCAGACTAAATCCATACAGCAAGCTTTGAAGAATCTGCAGCCTGAATCCCACCCAGCAAAGGGTACAGATGAAGAGGACCTCCACATCTTTGAAGAATCGTATAGAAAATTTATGAACTCTCCAGAAATCCTGCAGAAAGTCATGACAATCCCTGATTAGGTTAATTTTTGAGCCCACAGTGTTGTGGTGTCATAGAAATTTTAAAAAATAAAAACAAACTAAAAACATAGAATATATTCATGATGGGGTAGTATCAGTTGAGAATGTGTCACAAAACAGCCAATGCCTCCAAGGGATGAATGCAAGTTTCTCTAAGGAACGGTATCTCTTTCCTTGTCATCTCTCAACAGAATTTGGAGAAGTGATTTGTGCCTGAATTACTACATGACTTGTTGGCCCGAAGGCCCATCACTCTAGTTTTGATGATGATCAACTCATGTAGTTATAGTACTAATGATCTTGTGTTTAATTAGTGACAGATTTATGATCAAGATCTTAGTAGGTGCATAGCTTCAACAAAGGATTTAAAGTCAAGTTTTGGAGATAGCACGGTTTGATCCAAGAGCCATTGGATCGTGTTTGGAACAAGTCAAGAAGATGAGAAGGCTTCAAGTGAAGATTTCAAGAAAATGAAGACTTGTGTCTAGGTTTGTTTTTAGAAGATTTTATTTTTAGTTAAAATGTAAAGGATAGAATAGTTGGTGGATTGCTCAAGTATATATATACACACACACTCTTGATAGTTTGTTTTACAAAAGATTTTCTATTTTAGAAAATGCATATTTTGTTTTTGGTATTCAAGTTTACATGTTTTATCCAAAATCATGTTTAGTGCTTAATGTCAAAAACATCGATATTTCACCATGTTTGTGTAGTGGATCATATCCATACACCCTATGCTTCAAACGAGTTTAAATATCTTGTTTTTGTATTTGGTGAAGTTTTAGAAAAACAAGTTTGGAAAAATACTGTTTTCATTTGAGTCAATTTTCCTTATTACAAAAATAGTCCAAATCATTTGTAACATGCCTTGATTTTGTGCAAGCATGTTTGTTTATCAAAGTATATTGGTAAAACTATTTTGTAGATTTTTCAGTATTTTATGGGATTTTATTTTAGCCAAAAAGACCAAATTTCAAATCCCTTAGTTTTCTGTTCTGGCTTAAGCCGGTCGACCGGGACGGTCGACCGACGTGCACAGACGTGCACGCCAGTTCTAGCAGGATGGCCGGCCGACCGACCCGGTCGACCGTCCAGAGAGCTCTGCTCTCTGGAAAGCCCCGGTCGACCGAGCGGCCGACCGGACAGAGAGACTTGCTCTCTGTATCCTGGCTCGGTCGACCGACCGGTCGACCGTTGGCACAACGGTCTGAAATATGACCGTTGGCCGGTCAACCGTGCGGTCGATCGACAGGCCTGACAGACCCCAACGGCTAGTTTTTCTAGCCCTATAAATTTGGGGGTTGGGCATTGTTTTTCTTTAAGATTTTCAAGTGGGTTTCACCAGTTTTTCCTAGACTATTTAGAGGTTTCCTCCACTTGATTAAGAGCAAATATTTCCAATCAAAAGAGGAGTTTTTATCAAGAGTGTTAAAAAGAGATTTCTTGAGTTTTCCTCCATCATCCTCATCCTTGTTTTCTCACACAACACTTGAGCTTTCCATTTGCTATATCTACCCTATAGGGAGTTTGTTGTGAGAGGATTTTAGGTGATCAAGAGTTGTGATCATCAAAGTTCTACTTTGTTTCTTTGAGGAGGCGGACGTGTGTGTTCGCATTGTTTCGGGTCCTAGTGGGGACTCGGGTGTTTCGAGTTCAGGTGCGGACTTGTTGTTTGAGGTGCGGCCTCGGCGAGCGGTGGGCTTGCGGTGTGTACGGACTAGGGAGTCCGAGAGCTTGTAGGTGTTGCGGCACCGAGGAGTGATCTATTGGGATCGATTATAGTGGAAATCCTTTGTGTGTCGAAGGCGGGGATGTAGAGCAAGTGTGCTCAAATCTCGAAACAATCCCTTGTGTTTGCGATTGCTCACTCTCTCTCTCTCTCTCTTTGTCTCTTTATTTATATCTTGCATGCTTCTATTGTGTTTATCTTTACATGCCTGATATATATTGTGTGCTTAATTGATATACATGCTTGGGGATTTTGCTAACACTTGTATTTAACCAAGAGAGCCAACGCGGCACCTCAACCCTTATCTAGGGGAATCTAGAGGAGTTTGTCTAGAGCCCTTCATGGGGAATTCGGCAACACTCTTGTGTTATACGTGGTGTTTAGTGCAATAGTTTAGTTTAGGTCATAATAGTTTTTACTTCCGCATTATTTGGCATTAAGTGACTATTAGACTAGCCTTCACCTATTCACCCCCCCTCTAGGTGATTCTACATGACTGACACCTCAATGGGATTCCAAGCTGTGTCCCATGGATGGCCTGGTTAGAGATTTCTCACCGTGAATGATGAACAGGTGATAATAACCAGGCACGAGAATTTCGTAAAACTCTGTGTGGTGGACATTTTTCGGCCTCCCTTGAGATCACAACACGTGTCTGTATGACCCGGGAAAGGGGGAGACAGGAGGATTGCTGTAAAAGTTTTCCTTGAATCAAATGAAAAGGATTACAACAACAACAACAACTGTTCCTTCCGGTTACAAGGGAGGGAGAATATTGAATCTTGAATTCCCCCTTTGTTAAGGCTGGGTTCTTCGCGTGGCGGTGGAGAGTGAATCTTGTTCTCCGTTGACCCGATGACCGTCCTTCAGGGACCTCCTCTTCGGCCGGTAGAAAGAGTGACACAGCTCTGTCTACCAAAACTCTAAAAGAGAAGGTAGGCGAACGCTAGCTCGTACGCAGCGAACTTGCTGAAGAGTTGATCTGCTTCTTCTCTCTCTGTGTCGCCCTCTCTCTCTTCGCTTGATTGATTCTCTCCGATCTCTCCTTCTGATTGCCGATCGCCGATCGCCGATTGCCTCGACCTCCTAGTAAACGAGGCTATTTATAGAGGTCCTAGGGGTGAACGTGCCCCCTGAAAACGCTCCACAATGAGGGCCAACTTCCCCGCTACATGGGCGGTAACTAACCCACGTGCCTGCTAAAGACACGCCACGATGGGGCTGATTTCCCTTACGTGTGGGCAGTGATTGGTCCCTTAACCGAGGCAGTTATAACTGAGACGCGGGTGTCGAGCCAACGCGCCTTGGGGCTGAGACGCGGGTGTCAGGCCGACGCGCCTTGATGCTGAGACGCGGGTGTCGAGCCAACGCGCCTTGATGCTGAGACGCGGGTGTCGAGCCAACGCGCCTTGATGCTGAGACGCGGGTGATAGTCCCTTGCGTTTAGAGCTTGAAATTTTGCTTTTCAATGGCTTGTCCTCCAGTAACTTTTGGACAGCCTACAGAACCCCCTCCAAAGTTTTCGATATTCCGCAGTTAACTTGGATGGATTTCGAAATACTTTAGATTTTAGCCGTATTTGCTTTCATGACTGGACTGTTAGTGCTCCGGGTTTGATTTTATCTGGAGTTGGTCTTCGTGAGTGTATTGTTTGAACTCTTTGAAGCCACCAGAGTTGATCATGTTGAGTGTCTAGATGCACAGTCTAAACCTCCCCGATTGCTTTTAGTCTGTCACGGGTGTGCTTTAAGCCAGGAGTGGTTGGTCGTCTGCTTGCGTCAGTGTACTGTTGAACTGATTTTGCAGAAGCAGGAGGCCGAACGCAGGTTCTTTTCAAAAAAGCCGAGATGGTACTGCTTTAAAGACGCGATTTCTGTAAGGTGCGTCTTTTGGCAATGGAAACGCGCCCGATCTTCCATGAGGCAGACGCGATGTTGGGCCCGCTGGGTCAGACGCGGACTTCGTAGAGAGACGCGACCTTCCGAATGTATTTATGGAGATGCTGACGGGGCATGTCCATCGAAGAGGTGCGTCCCTTGGGTGCGAATCTGTGCCGTGTCATGATTACGCCGCCAGCTGGCCTGGGAAACCGGCAGGATTTCACCTTTTGACGCGCGGATTTCTCGGTTCATTAACTGAACCGCGCCACGTGTCAAATGACGACTCGCTGGGGAGTCGTGACGCATGATCTTCGCGAAGATTTGCTCCACGCGTCATGCGATGATTTGCTGCAGCTTTTATCGGGTCACACACCGCGTATCTTTGCGAATCCTTGTGCCTATAAAAGGCAACAGTCAGAGAGACCTCTTTTCTTCTCTGAACGCACTTGCTCAAGAGAGTTCTCTTCTTCCTCTGTTGAACTGTTCATCTCCATTACTGGATTTTTGAACTGTTCATCTCCTTTTTCTGGAATCAAAAAAAATGGCACCCAAGACTAAGCCGACCGCCTCTTCTTCACGGGCAACTGCCGCCGAAGTCCCGAGGGGCGCTTCCTCTGCGCAGGATGTCGCTTTCTCAGGTATAATGCCTTTTGGGCGTGGATTTCGCCATTAACGGGAGCTCATAGAACCCTAAGAATCCTTAACACAATAATATAACTCGTGTTTGATTCTCAGACGCGGTCTCAGACGCAGTCTTTGAGTTGATAACCGAGGCGCGGGTTTGGACCCTCGCGCCATTGGGTCCTGCGTTTAGGATTCTTCACTTAGAATATTTCTAATTGTGAAAGGTTCAGACGCGGACTTGGTTTGCAGAACGCGGATTTGATCCTTGCGTTCTGTTCCATCAGCTGCTGATTTTGATGAATCTGACACTTGCGTCCAAGCAACTAGAAATCTGGGGGTGTGAAAGGAAGGGAGTTACCCTCCTTAACTTCTGGCGGTTGTGGTGATGGAAGGGTTAAGGTGGATAACTCCCTTCTTTCGCACCTCAGAAGTGACATCAAGGACATTCCATGACCTTCTGGTGGTGGAGACGCGGATCCTGCAAGTCTGGACGCGGGTTTGATAATTCCTGCGTCCAGTATCTCTTCTGCGTTTGGACGCGGTTTCGCAGGTCTGGACGCAGATTTGATAATTCCTGCGTCCAGTATCTCTTCTGCGTCTGGACGCGGTTTCGCAGGTCTGGACGCGGATTTGATAATTCCCGCGTCCAGTATCTCTTCTGCGTTTGGGTTATGAACACTTAGCATTTTTGCTTCTAATAAAGTATCTAACTAAGTGTCATTTTTTTTTGTAGTGCCCCATCCTTCTGCCTCACTCGCCAAGACGCGCCACTTTGGACATGTGGGTGGCGCTGACCGGGACTCGATCTTTGTGCTACGAAGGACTGTCCCTGTGACTGCTGACCAGTCGCAGGATCGCAGGGAGAGGCTCTCTAATGTTGACATGAGAACTCTTCGGGTACTTATGACCGATGCAGCATTCACAACAGATGCTCACGTCAAGCTGGAGAAGCCTGCCTTCTTCTTCGGAGATCGTATCAACGATGGCGGCTATCGTGTGTATGACGGAACTTATAAATGGCTCCGTCAGATAAAGGGTGGAAGATTCTTTCTTCCGGACATGGAGAGGATGTTCCCGCTGTCCTACTTCCAGCACATGTCCGTCCCTCGGAAGATGGAATGGGACCTTTCTCGATACGTCCCTGAGATTACTCTCGGTGATTTGGGTTCCCATAAAGTACACCGTCATGATAGCCATGACAGGTCGGTTCTCGGCCTTTTCCCTGAGTCGCGCAAGTCTGAGGTTCCGGTTGGAGAGATACCACAACTTGGCACCACCTTCCTCAACTCGTTCATGGAAGCGGAGGGTGATTATCCGGTCGGTTTCCGTCCGCCCGGGTGGGTCCATTCCACGGAGAACTACTGGTGGGGCAGGATGGTGGGTTTCGTCCTCACCGATCTTGGGGATATGCTAAAGCGTGTGGGACTGTACCCAGCGGTTAGGGCCGTACAGTGGGGTGTCCCACCAGGCTTTCATAACTTTTTCGGGATCCTGGAGCGCTACAACCCTCTGACGGGGACATTCTTTACCCCGATCGGAGAGATGGGCCTTGCACTGCATGAGCTACATGAGGTCTCGGGGCTGGCAACAGGGGACATTCCCTATGAGGAATATGTCCCGACCACTGAGGAGCTCCACCTCTTGAAGAAAGAGTTTCTCTGGGTGTACGAGACTTACTGGGAAGTGATGTGTCACTTCCACATTTGCGGTCAGTTAACCGCCTGGAGGTCGCAGGGAGTCAAGAACTGTCTTGGGCCAGCTACTTGTTTAACGGTGTCAACCAGAAAGACCATCCGTTAACCCGACTGGCTCCCAGCTCCGACGAGGAAATTGAAGACAGGATCACCCAGGCTCCTGAAGGCTTCTACACCACGGTTTCGAACGAGGACGGGTTTCGACCCTGACCTGGTTTTCGAAAGCTTCCACCATCAAGCCCGGACCCCTATCTCCGACAGGGCACTGTTGGCAGGCTTCTTGATGCTGTGGTTAAAGCGTTGTGTGGTGCCTACGCTGCCACATGAAGCTATTATTGCTGACGTGGTGTACCCGGCGGTGCTCCTGGCTCATGGCAACCCTATAGCCCTTCTCCCAGCCGTGGTGGCTGGCATTCAGAGCGGGTTGCGGGCGCTAACCAAGAGTTTCTGCGAGGCGCCGAAAACTGTCGACTCCCACGGCAAGCCGTATGTTGACTCAGAGGGGAATCCGACGGTGAAGCGCCCCAATCCTCGGATCGAGCTGCCTTATACGTACCTCATGGCTTGGTACGTGATGCACTGCCCTTCTCTGATGACGGCAGTGCGTTGGAGGGAAAGTTTCGTCCCTTTTGTACAACGGTTGGAGGATTCAAGCTGGCGTGATCTTTATATATATTACATCCGAAAGCGACTTTCAGATCCTGCGAATTACCAGCTCCATCGCTGCTTCCCCGAGATCTCTGGTGCATCTTTCGGGGATCTATTTACTGATTCCGCGGGCCCAGATGGCTTCACGAGGTTGTCCGCGGGAGTCTTCTGGTGGTTGATCAATATTCGGCCCGGATATGTGCTTTTCCGGCAAGGGACTTCATGCACTATCGAGCCGTACATGCCGAATCGTTTCGCTCGACAATTCGGCTACGATCAGCTGTACGTCGGGAATCCCAATGCTCGACTTGCCTTCGAAGGGAACTTATTCGAAGGTGCTCGGGCTTGGTACTACAGTGTGGCCGGAGGGACAGAAGCAACCTTTCGCTTGCCTATCGAGGGGTCCAAGTGCCGTATGAGCTTCAGCTTCTGCACTTGGTATTCTCAGGTTAACCAGTCACCGGATTTCGCTCCGGGGTCTTCATGTATTGAGAGCATCAATGCAAATCTCGAGGCAAGGTCAGAGTCTGGTAAGCCCTCGAAAATCACCGACCAGTACCTGAAGGCCCAGAAGGAGGTCGGGAGAAGGTCGGGAAGGGAGCCACGAGCAATAAGGGCAGAGCCGCGACCAACAAGGGAGGAGCCGCAAGCAGCAAGGGCTCGACAGGTGGTAAGCAAGTGTCGTCAACGCTCTGCTTCAACTGCTGAACCTGCTCCCAAGAAGGTTCGGAGAGACTTGACAACCGAAGTCTCCCGATCCGAAGACATCCCTGCTGTCGTTGAGGTACCGAGGGAAGAAGATATAGCTGAAGAGGATGTTCGTTTAGTCCGTGCCCCTAGGTCGAGCAGCAGAGACCGTAGGTCTGCGGAGGAAGGGGAGCTCGTTGACAGAGCCACCACCGCTGACGAGGATGAGCAGCTAGAGGTCGACATCATGAGTGGAGGAGATGTCGATATTCCGGGGATTTCAGTTTAACCCGGGTTTTTACTTGCTCATGAAGGGAGAGATGAGGCACAGCAACCTGGGTCGCCTTGTGTCTTCATCTCCAGTCCTCGGGCAGTTGACCCCAGTCCTACCACTGGGGTAATTGGTGGCAAGGCTCCGGCTGCAGAAGTCTCGCGCGTGGCGCTATCGTCTTCCTCACTCTCAGGGGAAAGCGATTTTGAAGACGAGATCGACTACGGCGATGAACCCGCTCTTCCTGATCCGAATAAGTTCTCCCACATCTCAGAGGAGGAAATATACGGGGGTGAGCCATCAACGGTATCACAGCCGGCGATTATTCCTGCTGAAGGTACTCTTTTCACCTTTTGACCTAATTTCCCTTTTCATTTTGAAGAGGATATTTAACATTCTTCTTTTATGCTGCAGGTTGGCCGGGACGTTGAAGCTGTAATCTCCTCACATATCGAGGAGACGGTAAAAGAGCTGACCCAGTCTGAAGGAGTCACGGCTTCAGTTGCCGAGATAACTCCAGAGAGGGCAACTACTGAAATTGGGGAGCCTTCCATTTTGCCAGAAGAGGAGGCAACCCCTAAGGCTGGGGAAGAACCCACTCTGCAGGGTGAAGAGGTTACTATTGAAGCCAGGGAGACTTCCACTCCGCAGAATTCGCCCAAGGATCCGACATCTCTGGACCTCCCAGATGGTAAGGAAGTTCTGATATCTTAAATATTTCGCTTTTCTCCTTTGTGGCTAATGTCGCGATAACTTGCAGAGAAAACTGAGGGGGCTCAGGTGAAGAGTCCGATGGTCGGTACCCTTCCAAAAGGCAACCCAGCTCAGGTCTCGGTTGAAGCTTCTGAGGAGGTTGCGCTTACCACTCCATCATTGGCTGTGGAGGTTCCCGTAGAGATAACACCTCCGGAAGCGCCAGTGGCCAGTCTCGCTCTTGCTGTATCGACAGTCAGCACGACTCTCGCGCAAAAAGAGCCGGCTTGCACCCCTTTCCTCATGATAGAAAGGGGGTCGGGGAGTACCTCGGGTGATGATACCATGGATTTCCTGACACGCAAAACAGTGCGGCAGTTCCTTGACGCGATGCGATCGTGCATCGATTTTATCCTGTCTGGGCGTAGCTCCTTTGACTTTGCCCGGACGTTTCTTGGAAACATGGCCGGTAACATCGAATTAACCGGAGGCTCCTCGCTGGCCAAGTCGTGTCTGCTGTTGGTGGAGCAATTGGGAAGTGACCTGAAAGAGCTGAAGTCTTTGGACAATGCTAGTTCTTCTCCAGAAGCCCAGGTCATCTTGACGAGGCTCCTGGCCGTCCAGGAACAAGAGCGACAGGAGGTGGAAGCATAAGTTGCTGAAGAGGTCCGCAATCTCGAGCGTTCCCAAGCTGAATGTCAGAAACTGGCTGACGATTCAATGGAATCCGAGTTCATCCGGCAAAACGCAGAGCTCGCCATTACCAATGCTCGGTCTGCCATCGCTAAGGCGGAAGCCATGATCGCGGATAATGAGAGGACGCTTGCCACCGTCCGGAAGAGGCTGGAGGAGCAACAAGCTGCGAAGGCACGAGCTGAAGAAAGCCAGACCATTCATTCCTCCAGGTTGGAATCTCTGCGAGCACAGCTGGCTGCAAAACCCTTTTATCTGAAGAGGAGCTACGGGTCCAAGCCATGATGGAGGCTGAGAAGGCACGTCAGCACGAGATGCATCGTCTCAGGGAGCGCATCCGTTCTTTGCCGGATCAAGACTTTTAGCCTTTTCCCCTTCCTCCCCCCCTTTTTTTTAAAGAAGAAGACACTCTATTAGAGTGTTGTATCCACTTTTATTATTTTCGATATAATAAAAGTTTTTGAAGTTTTTGTTCCATCTTCTTTGTTAGTTGTGGATGAATTTAACTCCCTGATCACTGGCTGTGAATATTGAACTTAGATAAGACTAAGTTCTTTCAATGAGACGTGGCGTCGAGCTTGATGAGACGCGGCATTGATCCATAGAGTGAGACGCGGTCATCCGTCCATAGGAGCTTAGATAGAACTAAGTCCTTTTGATGAGACACGGCGTCAATCACAGGGTGAGACGCGGTCATCATTCCATAGGAACTTAGACTATACTAAGTCATTTTGATGAGACGCAGCGTCAATCCATAGGGAGACGCGGTCATCAGTTCATAAGAACTCAGATAAAACTAAGTCCTTTGGATGAGACGCAGCGTCAATCCATGGGGAAAAACGCGGCTTTGAGTAACGCGAATTTGTCCTGTCAATGAAGACGCGACTTGAGCGGATGCGAGGGACGCAGCCTTGTGTATTTTCCACTAATCTCAGAATGGATTAAGTGCTTAGAAAGGACCCTGTTTGCTGAAGGGACGCAACTTTGAGTCACGTGGACGCTCCTTTAAAACGCAGGTGAATGTGTCCCAATTTGAGAAAGGTGACGCAGATCCTCGGACGCGGCTTTCCCATCTGCGTTCAATGTAGCCGGACGCGGCATTTCTATCTGCGTCTAATGCAGTCTGACTTAAAGATATTTTTTTTTTGGAGATCTTTGACCGTCAAGTCTACGCTGACGATTAGGAAACCGGGTCATCCGTTGTTTTCCAAGGCAGTTGTCCACGCGTTGGTTTTTCATTGGGCTTGGGCGTTAATGCCCTTTAATGTAAAACCGGCGCTGACGGTTGGAGACCAGTGTCTGCGACGGTTCCCAAAGCGACGCTCCACGCGTCAGTCTCTCATTGGACTTTGGCAGTCGTGTGGCCACCAAGGCAACGGTTCCGATTAGCGCCCCATTAATGACAGTTATTAGGGGCTGCCTATAAATAGGGCTAACCCTCTCCTCTTTAACAATCCAAACCTTGGACTGTTCTTTCTTTGGTTTGCTCTGAGAAGTCTCGCCTCCCTTAAAGTCTCTAAAAGGGATCCTGTGTTCATGGATGAAGATGGCTCTGTGGATGAAGATGACCCAGGGCTTTTATGCTCCTGTTTGGTCTCTTCAAGAAAAAGCGTCTCTTGGATCATCTTGCTCGTCCGCGTTTGGATGTAGAGAGCCCAACTCTTGATAGAGGCCTCTGCTGGTATGTCATCCCGACTTACCATGATGTCTTTAGTCCATCCAGGCCTGCACCTTGGCCCTTCTTAAGGAGATGTCACCATCTGAATGAAATCTTGGTGCATTCCTTTTCTGGAATTTGTGCCATTGATTTGAGCTTCCCTGAACGCGGGTATTGAAGTCCTTGGTACTTGACGCGGGCTTTGCTTATGAAGTTCGCGTTTTAAGGCCATTGACTTAGATGAATTCCAACTTGGGCTGAAGGGTTTCAAACCCGGATCTTGCAACTCCTGTTTACTCAACAACGAGATGGCAATTTTCGACGTTTTGAGTCTTTTTCGCGCCTTGTGCTTTTAAGCACGGGCGCAAGATGAGACGCAGTTTTGATTCGCGTCTGTCTCTGCTGACGCAGTAGTTTGGCTCACCGCGCGGGCTTATTCCCGCGTTTGCAGTTCTCCATAATAGCTGCGTTTGTTACTTAGTATTCTTTAAAGTATACCAAGTTCAAATTTGCTAACTCTCTTGTTTATTCTTTGCAGGTAGGCTTGATTGTCCTTTTTCAGGTTCGCTGGGCCCCTGGAAGAATATTTCAGCCGGCGGACTTGTTCGATGCTCGTCCACAAGGGAATATATTATGGTCCTCGTCGTCCACAAGGGAATATATTATGTCCCTGACGAGGAATCGACTCTCGCCAAGGTCTCTTCAGATCCACTGCACCAATCATGCCTGCTGGCAAGAGATGGTCAGGGTAAATATGGCGGCGAGGAGGTTACGGTGGACACGGCGGCAGGTAGGATCCTCTTCCTCTCCCACCCCAGAAGTAACATCAAGGACTCCTCATGTCTGCTGGATGGTCTGCTGGGGGAAGAGATGTTCATAAACGAAGGGTTGCCGGACTTTCTGCTTCCACCGGACCTCGAGAACACCATTGCTCTTAGCTTAGTCAGCTAGGGCTCTTTCGATGTTTACATCATGCATCGTGGTGTAACCAGCTTCTATTGTAGCCACAAAACATCACGCACTTGGAATCAGACGCGTCTTTAAGGAGTAAGTGCAACCTCTGAGAGGGAGAGGGACTTCTTTGTACTCCTTAATTGTAACACTCCTTCTTATTGTAAGAGAGCGTTTTGACTGTAACACTCAATCTTATTGTATAAGAGAGCGTTTTTTGTATCACTTTCATATGCCTGGATATAAATAAAAGTGACACTTTTCTTTTTGTCCCTTCTATTGTCTTGAACTCTTTTTTGTCTCTTTTTGGTCAGACGCATAGAAGCAAAGAATCTTTGGCTTATCAAAAATGAAAATTTTAACAAGTCAAATTTTGTGGAGAAAAGATCCTATTTCAGGAACTCTCATGATACTGTCAGAGGTGTAATATTAACTTGACAGAGGTGAATTTTTGATGGACCCGTCACTTTATAAGAGAAAGTGACAAGTAGAATTGGTACCCCCAGGGAGGGTGAACTTTTATCAAGTGTTTGGGATTAACTTGATTGAGCTCAACTGGGGATTTGATGGAGACACTGTTGATGGTGTAGTATTAACCTAACAATGTTTTTTTAGGTAGACTTATTATTCTGTTGAAGAGAATAACAAGTGGAGCTAGACTCGTGGGGAATCTAGGAAAGTTTGTTACCGTCAGAGGTGTGATATTAACTTAACGGGTTGGAAGTGGTCTTGTCAGAAGTGTAATGTTAACTTGACAATGATGTGAGTCTGAGGTGTGATATTAACTTAACTCAGAAGTGTCACTGTCATAGGTGTAATGTTTAACTTGACAGTGAGGGTAATGCTAGAGGTGTAATGTTGAACTTGGCATTGGTCATCTCAGCTTGCATAAGGAAGTCCGAGAGAAAGTCAAGGCCATAGGTGTATTGTCAAACTTAGCAATGACTTGGATGCTAGAGGTGTGGTGTTAACTTAGCATCATCCATTTCAGCTTCGGTGTGGAAGTCTGAAGAAAAGTGACTGTCAGAGGTGTAATATTAAACCTGGCAGAAACTTGATTACTGTTTAGAGGTGTGGTGTTAAACTTTAACAGTAATTTGTCAGAGGTGTGATATTAACTTGACAAATATTGACTCATAATAAGAGTAATTTGAGGACCTGTCATCCTATTGATGAGAATTGACAAGTGAAAATTTGAAGTGCCAGAGGTGTAGTGTTAACTTGGCAAATTTGAAAATTTAGTACTCCGTGTAGAGTTGACAAACAAAATTTGTACTCGACAAGGAATATTGAAAAGTTTCCATTACCAGAGGTATAGTGTTAACTTAGTAATGGTGGTATTTTGTAGACCTACCATTCTGTGGATGAGAATTGGTAGAGGATTTTGGAGGAAAGAGTGGAGTCAAGTCCACTTTAAGATTTTTAGCAAACCCTCAGCTATCAACGGGTTTGAGGAGCCTTTACCAACTACCGTTTGAGGTGGGCTAGCCATGCTATTCTCCTCAGCATGATGAGTTGTCGAAGACTTATGTTGGACATAAAAGCCAACATTTTCTTCTATCCTTAGCCGTCGGGGGCGTCGGATCAAATGGGAACATGTCCCTTAGGATTTTTAGCAAATCCTCAGCTGTCAACGGGTTTGAGGTGCCTTTACCAACTACCGTTTGAGTTGGGCTAGCCATGCTATTCCCCTCAGCATGATGAGTTGTCGAAGACTTATGTTGGACTTAAAAGCCAACATTTTCTTCTATCCTTAGCCGTCGGGGGCGTCGGATATTAATGAAGAAGCTCTTCTTGTTTGATCAGAGGTGTATTTTTAACTTGATCAGCGGAAGAATACCATCTAAGGATAGTATTTCTTCAGGAACCTACCATTGATCGGCATCATAAGTGTATCGCCATTCGAGGTTATGAGGCGATATGACCCATTTGAGTAGACTGACTCTACTACAAATGGTCCTTCCCATTTGGGTTGGAATTTTCCTTTTGTCTTGTGCGTCATTACCATGGGTCTTCTGACGGCTAAGACAAGATCGCCTTTCTTGAAAGTTCGCACTTTAACTTTCTTGTTGAAGGCTCTGGTAATTCGAGCTTGGTAGAGCTCGATTTGCTGTTGGGCCTGCAGACGTTTATCATCTAAGGCCTCCAGTTCTTAGAGTCGCTGTCGATGCTTCTCCTCTGTTGTCATCTCCGCTGTCAAGGCGACGCGTAGAGATGGAATTTGGATCTCTAGTGAGAGCACGGCTTCACACCCATAGACCAAAGAAAATGGCGTAGCTTTAGTTGGGGTTCGTACAGTTGTACGGTAAGCCCATAAGCATTCACCAACTTGTCGTCCCAGTCTCGTTGACTTTTCGAGACGAACTTTTTGAGAAGCTTGCCAATAGTCTTGTTGAAAGCTTCTGCGAGGCCATTAGCGGCAGGATAGTATGCCGTTGAGGACACACTCTGGATTCTGAACTTGGCGCAGAACCTCTGGAAAGCCTGGCTAATGAACTGAGGCCCATTGTCATGGACAATTCGCCGAGGTACACCGAAACGGTAAATAACGTGGTGTTTCACGAACTTGATCACGTTCGACGACTTGACTTCCTTCAAAGGGATGGCTTCGGCCCATTTAGAGAAGTAATCGGTTATAGCCAAAATAAAACGATGTCCTTTTGATGATGGTGGGCTGATAGGACCAACCACGTCCATGCCCCACATTTCAAATGGCCAGGTAGAGGCCGTAGAGTGAAGGTACCCTGGTGCTTGATGGATGAAATCGCCGTGCACTTGGCAGGCGTGACATCTCTTGGCATAAGTGACGGTATCGGCAATCATCTTGGGCCAGTAGTAACCCAATCTTTGGAGTCGATGTGCCAGTTTTAGGCCAGGTTGATGGGCTCCACACACGCCGTCGTGGGCTTCTTTCATACCTCTTGAGCCTCCTTTGGTGAGAGGCACCGGAGCAAGATCCCGTCATGCGATCGCCGATACAATGTTCGCGTAATCGCATTATAATAGAATTTGGGGGCTTTCTGTCGAATGGCAGCTGTCTCTTTGGTGTCTTCAGGCAGGATGCCGTATAGGACGAATCAATGTAGGGGAATCGCCAGTCTTTAAGCTCTGGACCGGTTGATGCTTCAAGTGCTTCTTCGCGGTGACGACCTCTCGTCGACTCCTGATAATTCTTGAGAGCATTTCTCGGGCAATACAGGTCGTGGCTGTAGACGAATATCTTCTCCATTGCTCCAGCTGGAAGAGCTAAGGAGGCAGCCAGGGATGCGAGTGCATCTGCGTGCGCATTTTACCTGCGCGGTACATGATCGATGTAGAAGCTTGTAAACCCCTCGGCCATGCGGATAGTCGCGTTGTAATAGGGTACTAAGTCTTCATGTCTGACTTCGTACTCCCCGCGAACTTGGCTGACGATGAGTTTAGAGTCGCCATATGCCTCGAGATTTTTAACGCCAATCTCATCGGCGAATTGCATCCCAATCAAAAGAGCGTTGTACTCCGCCACATTGTTGGAACAAGGCTCAGTTAATGAGACAGCTTGGGGAATCACATAATTTTGTGGGGATACGAGTACTACTCCTACCCCTGCTACTAAGTGTCCCTTCGGGCTTGTTCTTGATGCACCGTCGAAGAAAAGTTGCCATACTTGACTTTCGAACTATGTCTGAGTCAGGCAGACTTCAGCAACTTCATCTGGGAGATCCTCGTAGACTTTGGCTGCCCTCGGATCTGGGTGCTCAGCTAGGAAATCCGCGACTGCTTGTCCTTTAATGGCTTTTTGTGGTAAAAAGCGCATCTCATATTAGGAGAGCAATATGGCCCATTTTGCCAGTCGGCCATTTAGCGATGAAGGTTTAGTCATAAGTAACCTCAGGGGGTTGACCTTTGATATGACATTTATAGTTTGGCCTACCAAATAGTGTCGCATTTTCTGAATAGCGAACACTAATGCCAAACATTCCTTCTCGATCGGGTTGTACCGATGTTCGGCTCCGATCATTGTTCTACTCAAATAGTAGATTGCTTGCTCTCGTCCTTGGTCGTCATTCTGAGCTAGTAGAGCTCCCAAAGAATGATCCATTGCTCGGACGTATACCAGAAAAGGCTTCCCGGATATCGGAGCTGCAAGGACTGGTGGTTGGGTGAGGTATTGCTTGATTTCCTCGAACGCTTGTTGGCAAGCGTCATCCCAAATGAATGAGACACCCTTTTTCATTAACTTAGCAAAGGCTTGGCATCTTCCGGAGAGATTTGAGGTAAACCTGCGGATGTACGCCAATCGTCCTTGCAATCCCCTGAGTTCTTTGAGATTTCTCGGGGGTTGCATCTCCTGGATAGCGCGGACCTTTTCCGGGTCCAAGTGAATTCCGGTGGATGTTACAACAAATCTTAAGAATTTACCACTGGCCACCCCTAGGAAGGACTTTGTGGGATTCATCTTCAATTGATGAGAAGACCACCTTCAAGTCCGCTATGTGATCACCTTTAGTGCGTGTAACACCCCGCTCCCGGAATACGTACTTAGTTGCGTATTCAGATTTCTCGACCATATTTTTCTATTTACTTCTTTTATTTGTTTTGTATTATGAATTATTTATATGATCGTTTTGTCTTGGATTTGGATTCGTGGACTCGGAGTCAGCCCTAGTCTGAACCGAGGGCCCGATCCTAGAGTATTATTCGATCTGGACATTCTGGTATTCCGATTTGACCGATTTCAGTTTTGAACATTGTTTTTCAATATTCTAGATTTTCTGTGATTTTCTGGAATTTTCCTTGATTAAGTTGAAAATCTCCAAAACCGGTGTCGACCAATACCGCTGACCGATTCCGGATTTTTAATTCACAAACGGTTTAGAATTTCTAAAAGTGCCTTTAGACATTATTTCTTAAAATCACATTCCCTATCTAAATACTTTTTCTGAGGATTTTATGAATTTATGAAAATTCCACCGGTGTCGGTATCGACCGGTATCGCCAGAAGATTCCAGGATTTTTATTTTGAAAACTACATTATATTTTTCGAATCCGATTTCACAAAACATCTTAGAATAATATTTGCTATTTTTGAGAATTTTTCGGAAGGATTCTGAAGCGGTCGATTTTCGCGGCCATATTATAATATTATTATTTTATTCAATCTTGTCTTTTCTTCTCTTTCCTTTCCCTTCTCCCAACAACCCAGCAGCCCACTCCCCTCCACGTGGGCCGCGTCCCATCACCATCACCCCCCTTTCCCATCAATCACTCCCCCATCATTACTTCCTTTTTCTTTTTCTATTTCTTTTCCTTTCCTTTTTCTTTTCTTTACTTCTCTTTACTTCCTCTTCTTCCTCTTCCTTGGTGACCACCGCACCTCACCAGCCCCAACTCCGGCCAGCCACCTCCGACCCTCGTCGCCGGCGAGGACTCCCCCAAACTCCGGCCAAGCTCCACCTCCTCCATCACCAACCACACAACTCCACCATCCTCCTCAAAAACCATCACCACCTCTACCTTTCCTCTTCTTCTTCATCATCTCCACAACCAACCACCTCCATCACCATCTTCTCCACCCAAGCACCACCCCCACAACCACCTACATCTTCTCCTCCTTCCATCACCTTCAATTCCTCCACCACCAACTCCAATCAACCACCAACACCACCAAATCACCAAACCCATCACCACAAAAACCCAACTCTCTCTCCTTCCCCATTTCTCCTTGGGGTGGCCGGAGCCACCCCGGTCTGGGGCGCCGCCGGCGGTGGCCGGCGGTCGCGGGCAGCCAGGGGCCCACCTGGGCCCCTGTGCTCGGTTGAGAGGGGAGCAAAACTCCCTCTCTCTCTCTGCTGGAGGGGGGCAAAGCCCCCCTCTTTCCCTGCTGGAGGGGGGCAACAGCCCCCCTCCTGTGTGCTGTTGGAGGGGGCAGGCGCCCCCTCCTTCTCTGCCGGCGGCCGGCGCCGCCCGGCGCCGCCGCCCGGCCGGCGACCTGGCCGGGCGCCCCCAAAGGGGGCGCTGTGCGTGGATCCTGAGGGGGCAGAGCCCCCCTTGTTTTCTCTCTCCTGGGGCCCCCATTTTCTCTCAACCATTCTCTCTCTCTCTCTCCTGGGTCCCTCTCTCTCCCTTGGACTCTCTCTCTCTCTCTCTCTCTCTCTCTCTCTCTCTCTCTCTCTCTCCTTTGGACATTCTCTCTCTCTCTCTCTCCTGGGACTTTCCCTCTCTCTCCTCAACTCCCTGTCCCCCTTTGTGACTTGCCGACGCGGGTCTCTCCCCCGCGTCTAGGCTATCCGTAACGCGGCCTCCGCGTTTATGTATCGACGCAGCGTGGGGCCAACGCCCGCGTCTGTATCTCTCTCGTGTCAACACGACGCGGAGCTAAAGTCCGCGTCTGTGTTCTTCCTGTGCTTCTCCGTTGGCAAGACCTAGGGCCGGTACCCTCCTTTTGGATTGGGGCCGAACATCCCTTCGTCGGGCACAACAAAGGAATCACCTTTCCTCCTCTCTGATTATTTCCTAACGCGGATCTCAACCCCGCGTTTGAGGTATCTTCGCAGCGCGACTCCGCGTCTGTGATTCCCGCGTCTGGTACTTTCCGCGACGCGATCCCCGCGTCTGCTCTTTTCCGCGTCTGTTATTCCTGCGACGCGACTCCCGCGTCTGCGACCCTCGCGTCTCACTGTCAAGCCCGCGTCTTCCTGTGTCTCCTTCTCTCCCATTATTTATATTATATTATATTATTGGCGCGTGCACAAGTTCCATGGATTCCAGACTTATCGGCTTTCCGGTGATTTAGGCGAGTGTTCTCGCTCTCGCCTCCATTTGGGTTTCCCGCTTCGTCGGGTCGATATGTATTCCATTTCATGTATTCTGTATTGGGCTGAGTCCCTGTATTTGTGTATGGCCGAGTGCCAATGACTGGACATGTATTGCTCTGTGACGAATGCTTGTACTAGGGTAGTTTCATCCCTGTACATATACCATGCATATGATGTACTTGCTGCTTTATTACATGTGGTACTAACATTGCAGGTCTCTCAGCTTGCAGACTCCGGTCGCTCACTATCTCGAAAGAGAGGTGATTGGGACCGGCAGGTCTTCCCGTTATGCAGCCTTCGGTCACTCACTATCTCGAAAGAGAGGTGATTGGGGCCGGCAGGTCTCTCGGTATTCAGCCTCCGGTCACTCACTATCTCGAAAGAGAGGTGATTGGGGCGGCAGGTCTCTCAGTATTCAGCCTCCGGTTCCTCACTATCTCGTCAGAGACGTGATTGGGACCGTCAGGTCTTTCGGCTTCGCCTGGTTATCATGACCAGCGTTCAGCGCTTTACCTCTAGAATCGTCTAGGCGGGATGCTGCCGGATTTCCTACTCGCACTTCAAGCCGAGTTGTTCCGGTAACCTTGCCAGACGCTCCAGGGATAAATCCTGTTTGCTGTCTGTATTCCAGCTTGCTCAGCTCCGCTTGGTTGTGCTCAGCTACTGCTTTACTACATGCTAATGCCTGTCTCCTGTTTATACTACTTGTCATTACATGATACCATTTAACACATGTATATCACCTGGCATGCTACTACCTGGCAAGACCCCTTGTTATGACATGACTTGCCACCAGACTAATATCAACCTCTTGACATGATTGGTTACCTGACTCCTGTTATGCTTGTTATGTACCCCTGTTATATAATACTTGACTCTTGGTTATCACATTACGGGAATCCTGACCTGTTATCCTGTATGGAACTAAGTGCCACACGGAACAAAGTGCCACACCACACGGTGGGGGCCACCTCTTGAATCTGTGGGGGCCACCTCTTGAATCTGTAGGGCTATTCCTGTTATGACCAGTTATTCCCGTAATCTGATAATATTGATAAGTTACAACTTACACGGGGAATGGGAGGAAGTGATGGATGCCAGAATGATACCTTGCTTATAGTAATGGAATACCTGAACTGACGATTCGTGTTAGTGGGACTTTGGGCCCACAGAAGATGCGTGTTAGGGGGACTTAGGGCCCTCAAGCTGGTCCCAGGTGTATGGGAACTACTATAAGAAGTGCTATCAGTTCTCCATCTGCTTCCGTTAACAACCCTCGGCTTGCTTATATATGGATGTATGTGTGTGGGGTGTACACCCGGACACATACCTAGATATATGAGCCAGACGAGTAATAATAATATAAGACTCCTGTTATGGACTCCTGTTATGATTCCCGTCATGTACTCCTGTTATGGACTCCTGTTATGACTCCCGTTATGTACTCCTGTTATGCCTGATATGTGTTCCTGTTACGACCACTTTATAATTCGGGTTGTATGTACTTGGATTACGATGATATGAGATAAAGGTATATAGATGAGGGTTTCCTTGTTTGGATTATTCCTTCGATGTACTAGTCTCACGGAGTCGTAATCAAAGCCTATACAATCAGAATTACTCATACTCGGTTTTATAAAGGGTTTCCTGTTTTATGATGATTATGTTATACCTGTTCATACCTGCTATACCTGTATACACACTTGTGCTCATCCTTGCTCGCCACTTGGCATTCGTATCACCACTCGCCTGGGGAGTTTCATCTGACTCCCCTGGATCCTCATGTCCAGGTCATGGAGCTTGGAGCGTGCGGATTCTCCCAGTTGCTGATCAGAGTGGCGCAGCAGTAGCGTGGATCTCCAGCAGACCGTCCAGAGCTCTATCCTTCCAGGCCCCTTGTGTGCCTCTCGAGTTTTCCTTTTGTAAACTCGTGAGTGCCCGTTTACTGTTCATACTTGTACATCTCTTTGTAATCCCGCTATTGCGCATGTCAGTGATGTAATATTCATGTAATATTGGATCACCTATGGTGATAACTTTGTAATTGTACTCATGTGTTGGAATGTATAATGCACCACTTGCTTCCGTACTCTGATTCTTGCCTGTACTGATGCTTAGCGTATATACGTGAAGGTACTTCTGACTTGCGTATATACGTCGCAGTGACGTCTCCGTATCCGCCGGGATCGGGGCGTTACAGGGTGGTATCAGAGCCTAGGCTCTCGCATCCTCAGTACGTCCAGATGGCAAATTAATGGTAAAGAAATTTGCAACTGGAATACAAGAGTCCTGGTTAAACACTCCAACTACAAGTGCAGAGTTATCTATTTCTTGATCATCTTTCCTTTGATTCCTAATCCCTCCTATCCTTCCCCTGTTTTGGTTTTTCGTAGCCTTTATATCAACTTAAGATATGAATAGACTAGAAAGGTAGTGGCTGGTTCTGAATAAAGCTATGACGTGATCTCTTCGGACATCTCTATGAAGCTTGGTATTCTCTGGATTGATTCCGATCGAGTTATCTTTCAGAAGTCAGTACTCGGAATTCTCTACGGATACTCTATATTCTCAGTTATATCTTTCAGAGTGATCGATGCCTGGTATTCGGAATTCCCAATTATTGGTCTTCTTTATTGTGCTCAGTATTATCAGGGTTTTCTTATCCTCAGTATTCTGGCTTATTCTCAGAGCGACATTGAGTATGGAGCACAGCAGAAAGCAGAGCTGTGTTATCAGTCGGTATTATTTGGCATCGTTCGAAGACTTATACAGCCGGAAGTGCAGAAGATTTCTATATTCTGGTTATTGATCAGTCAACTTGAGAGCCCTACCCATAGTGTTTCATATCTTAATTGGTATAAATTCCGCCCTTATCCTCTTTGTGTTCAATTTACCCCTTATCAAAATTGCGAGGACGCAATTTTTTGTAAGGTGGATGGATTGTAACACCCCGCTCCCGGAATACGTACTTAGTTGCGTATTCAGATTTCTCGACCATATTTTTCGATTTACTTCTTGTATTTGTTTTGTATTATGAATTATTTATATGATCGTTTTGTCTTGGATTTGGATTCGTGGACTCGGAGTCAGCCCTAGTCTGAACCGAGGGCCCGATCCTAGAGTATTATTCGATCTGGACATTCTGGTATTCCGATTTGACCGATTTCAGTTTTGAACATTGTTTTCCAATATTCTAGATTTTCTGTGATTTTCTGGAATTTTCCTTGATTAAGTTGAAAATCTCCAAAACCGGTGTCGACCAATACCGCTGACCGATTCCCGGATTTTTAATTCATAAACGGTTTGGAATTTCTAAAAGTGCCTTTAGACATTATTTCTTAAAATCACATTCCCTATCTAAATACTTTTTCTGAGGATTTTATGAATTTATGAAAATTCCACCGGTGTTGGTATCGACCGGTATCGCCGGAAGATTCCAGGATTTTTATTTTGAAAACTACATTATATTTTTCGAATCCGATTTCACAAAACATCTTAGAATAATATTTGCTATTTTTGAGGATTTTTCGGAAGGATTCTGGAGCGGTCGATTTTCGCGGCCATATTATAATATTATTATTTTATTCAATCTTGTCTTTTCTTCTCTTTCCTTTCCCTTCTCCCAACAACCCAGCAGCCCACTCCCCTCCACGTGGGCCGCGTCCCATCACCATCACCCCCCTTTCCCATCAATCACTCCCCCATCATTACTTCTTTTTCTTTTTCTATTTCTTTTCCTTTTCCTTTTTCTTTTCTTTACTTCTCTTTACTTCCTCTTCTTCCTCTTCCTTGGTGACCACCGCACCTCACCAGCCCCAACTCCGGCCAGCCACCTCCGACCCTCGTCGCCGGCGAGGACTCCCCCAAACTCCGGCCAAGCTCCACCTCCTCCATCACCAACCACACAACTCCACCATCCTCCTCAAAAACCATCACCACCTCTACCTTTCCTCTTCTTCTTCATCATCTCCACAACCAACCACCTCCATCACCATCTTCTCCACCCAAGCACCACCCCCACAACCACCTACATCTTCTCCTCCTTCCATCACCTTCAATTCCTCCACCACCAACTCCAATCAACCACCAACACCACCAAATCACCAAACCCATCACCACAAAAACCCAACTCTCTCTCCTTCCCCATTTCTCCTTGGGGTGGCCGGAGCCACCCCGGTCTGGGGCGCCGCCGGCGGTGGCCGGCGGTCGCGGGCAGCCAGGGGCCCACCTGGGCCCCTGTGCTCGGTTGAGAGGGGAGAAAAACTCCCTCTCTCTCTCTGCTGGAGGGGGGCAACAGCCCCCCTCCTGTGTGCTGTTGGAGGGGGCAGGCGCCCCCTCCTTCTCTGCCGGCGGCCGGCGCCGCCGCCCGGCCGGCGACCTGGCCGGGCGCCCCCAAAGGGGGCGCTGTGCGTGGATCCTGAGGGGGCAGAGCCCCCTTGTTTTCTCTCTTCTGGGGCCCCCATTTTCTCTCAACCATTCTCTCTCTCTCTCTCCTGGGTCCCTCTCTCTCCCTTGGACTCTCTCTCTCTCTCCTTTGGACATTCTCTCTCTCTCTCTCTCCTGGGACTTTCCCTCTCTCTCCTCAACTCCCTGTCCCCCTTTGTGACTTGCCGACGCGGGTCTCTCCCCCGCGTCTAGGCTATCCGTAACGCGGCCTCCGCGTTTATGTATCGACGCAGCGTGGGGCCAACGCCCGCGTCTGTATCTCTCTCGTGTCAACACGACGCGGAGCTAAAGTCCGGTCTGTGTTCTTCCTGTGCTTCTCCGTTGGCAAGACCTAGGGCCGGTACCCTCCTTTTGGATTGGGGCCGAACATCCCTTCGTCGGGCACAACAAAGGAATCACCTTTCCTCCTCTCTGATTATTTCCTAACGCGGATCTCAACCCCGCGTTTGAGGTATCTTCGCAGCGCGACTCCCGCATCTGTGATTCCCGCGTCTGGTACTTTCCGCGACGCGATCCCCGCGTCTGCTCTTTCCGCGTCTGTTATTCCTGCGACGCGACTCCCGCGTCTGCGACCCTCGCGTCTCACTGTCAAGCCCGCGTCTTCCTGTGTCTCCTTCTCTCCCATTATTTATATTATATTATATTATTGGCGCGTGCACAAGTTCCATGGATTCCAGACTTATCGGCTTTCCGGTGATTTAGGCGAGTGTTCTCGCTCTCGCCTCCATTTGGGTTTCCCGCTTCGTCGGGTCGATATGTATTCCATTTCATGTATTCTGTATTGGGCTGAGTCCCTGTATTTGTGTATGGCCGAGTGCCAATGACTGGACATGTATTGCTCTGTGACGAATGCTTGTACTAGGGTAGTTTCATCCCTGTACATATACCATGCATATGATGTACTTGCTGCTTTATTACATGTGGTACTAACATTGCAGGTCTCTCAGCTTGCAGACTCCGGTCGCTCACTATCTCGAAAGAGAGGTGATTGGGACCGGCAGGTCTTCCCGTTATGCAGCCTTCGGTCACTCACTATCTCGAAAGAGAGGTGATTGGGGCCGGCAGGTCTCTCGGTATTCAGCCTCCGGTCACTCACTATCTCGAAAGAGAGGTGATTGGGGCCGGCAGGTCTCTCGGTATTCAGCCTCCGGTTCCTCACTATCTCGTCAGAGACGTGATTGGGACCGTCAGGTCTTTCGGCTTCGCCTGGTTATCATGACCAGCGTTCAGCGCTTTACCTCTAGAATCGTCTAGGCGGGATGCTGCCGGATTTCCTACTCGCACTTCAAGCCGAGTTGTTCCGGTAACCTTGCCAGACGCTCCAGGGATAAATCCTGTTTGGTGTCTGTATTCCAGCTTGCTCAGCTCCGCTTGGTTGTGCTCAGCTACTGCTTTACTACATGCTAATGCCTGTCTCCTGTTTATACTACTTGTCATTACATGATACCATTTAACACATGTATATCACCTGGCATGCTACTACCTGGCAAGACCCCTTGTTATGACATGACTTGCCACCAGACTAATATCAACCTCTTGACATGATTGGTTACCTGACTCCTGTTATGCTTGTTATGTACCCCTGTTATATTAATACTTGACTCTTGGTTATCACATTACGGGAATCCTGACCTGTTATCCTGTATGGAACTAAGTGCCACACGGAACAAAGTGCCACACCACACTGTGGGGGCCACCTCTTGAATCTGTGGGGGCCACCTCTAGAATCCATCCCCTCAGAACAAAGTGCCACATGGAACAAAGTGCCACACCACACGGTGGGGGCCACCTCTTGAATCTGTGGGGGCCACCTCTTGAATCTGTAGGGCTATTCCTGTTATGACCAGTTATTCCCGTAATCTGATAATATTGATAAGTTACAACTTACACGGGGAATGGGAGGAAGTGATGGATGCCGGAATGATACCTTGCTTATAGTAATGGAATACCTGAACTGACGATTCGTGTTAGTGGGACTTTGGGCCCACAGAAGATGCGTGTTAGGGGGACTTAGGGCCCTCAAGCTGGTCCCAGGTGTATGGGAACTACTATAAGAAGTGCTATCAGTTCTCCATCTGCTTCCGTTAACAACCCTCGGCTTGCTTATATATGGATGTATGTGTGTTGGGGTGTACACCCGGACACATACCTAGATATATGAGCCAGACGAGTAATAATAATATAAGACTCTGTTATGGACTCCTGTTATGATTCCCGTCATGTACTCCTGTTATGGACTCCTGTTATGACTCCCGTTATGTACTCCTGTTATGCCTGATATGTGTTCCTGTTACGACCACTTTATAATTCGGGTTGTATGTACTTGGATTACGATGATATGAGATAAAGGTATATAGATGAAGGTTTCCTTGTTTGGATTATTCCTTCGATGTACTAGTCTCACGGAGTCGTAATCAAAGCCTATACAATCAGAATTACTCATACTCGGTTTTATAAAGGGTTTCCTGTTTTATGATGATTATGTTATACCTGTTCATACCTGCTATACCTGTATACACACTTGTGCTCATCCTTGCTCGCCACTTGGCATTCGTATCACCACTCGCCTGGGGAGTTTCATCTGACTCCCCTGGATCCTCATGTCCAGGTCATGGAGCTTGGAGCGTGCGGATTCTCCCAGTTGCTGATCAGAGTGGCGCAGCAGTAGCGTGGATCTCCAGCAGACCGTCCAGAGCTCTATCCTTCCAGGCCCCTTGTGTGCCTCTCGAGTTTTCCTTTTGTAAACTCGTGAGTGCCCGTTTACTGTTCATACTTGTACATCTCTTTGTAATCCCGCTATTGCGCATGTCAGTGATGTAATATTCATGTAATATTGGATCACCTATGGTGATAACTTTGTAATTGTACTCATGTGTTGGAATGTATAATGCACCACTTGCTTCCGTACTCTGATTCTTGCCTGTACTGATGCTTAGCGTATATACGTGAAGGTACTTCTGACTTGCGTATATACGTCGCAGTGACGTCTCCGTATCCGCCAGGATCGGGGCGTTACAGTGCGGCTTTTTACCGCGATGTCATCAACATAACATTCCACCGTTTTGCGTATTTGCTGATGGAAAATGGCGTTCATGGCCCTTTGGTATGTTGCCCCTGCATTTTTTAGTCCGAAGGGCATGACGGTATAGTAATAACCCCCAATGGTGTCCTGAAGGAGGTGTGCTTTTCATCGTCAGGATACATTTTGATTTGATTGTATCCTGAGAATCCATCCATGAAGGACATTCGTTCGAATCTACAAGTATTGTCAATTATGACATCTGTGATCGGCAATGGGAATTCGTCCTTAGGGCAGGCCTCGTTTAGGTCGCGGAAGTCGATGCAGATCGGATCTTCCCGTTCTTCTTATCGACGGGGACGATGTTGGCTACCCAGTCGGGATGTTGTTCTTCCCTGATGAAGCCAGAATCAATAAGTTTTCTGACTTCTGATTGAATTGCCTCCATTATTTCTGGATGAAACCGTCGTTGCTGTTGTTTGACAGGCTTTACGTCCGGATTGATGTTGAGGCGGTGCATGGCCACTTGAGGATCAAGTCCTGGCATGTCCTCATAATTCCAGGCGAAGACGTCTATATACTCTTGTACAAGAGACATTAGATCCTTCTTCTCCGATGGTGACAGGCCGTCACTTATGAAGATGGGCTTAGGATTAGCCTCATCTCCTAGGTTGATCTGAACAACCTTGTCTTCTGTGGGTGGCTCGCGCTGTTCAAAGCGGGTATCCCAAAGAGCATTTAAGTGTTTGATCTAAGGATCTGTATCAGATTGGATCATTTCTTCATCTCCGTCTTCCAGGTGGCTTGTTGAAACCATGTTCACTGAAAGTTCTCTGAAGATGTTGCCGACACTGACATCTGACTCCCAAGATGATGTGTCTGAAGAGTAATCGTTGCTCGACGATTCTTGAGAATCGGATGCTGATGGGACCGGAGTTGATACATAGCCCAACCCCGGCGCGTCTGATAATAATAATCAGGGGCCTTCCCTTTCGGCACAAAGGATCGAAGCAGCGTCCTCCTTCCTTTGCCGAAGTTCAACCCGGTCTTTTGGTTAGATCGTACCCCATACACTTCATCATTTTGAGCGCTTTTGGTTCATAATGATTGAGCTGAGGGGACTCCTCCTCACTTCCCGAGTCTTCACAGGGCATTGGCTCAGACGAGATTCGCCCAAAAAGAATTGATTTTTGGCCTTTTCGTCTTGCTGGAACCATAAATATAGATTCTTGCGCATTACCATTGTCATGGTACGTCTCGAAGGACGATTTCACTGGTACATGCAACGATGTCAAAGCATCTACTGCCGACCAGGGGTCATCGTCTATTTCGGTGCTAGTGTCTGATGGTACTGAATCAGAAGCAAACACAAAAAAAATACGCAAAATCTACATCTTCATTAATATACCAACCGCCTGCATCATCAGCGGAGGTATTATCAACATCGAGCTTATTAGTGCTCTTTACAGGTGGATCCAGCTCCCACACGTACTCATCTTCCTCGGGCTCGGTGTCAGCTTCGTTACCAGAGTCTGGTTCCTCTGGTCGCGGGACCTCATCCGTCTCCCCCGGATCTTGGTACAGTAAGGAGTCGGTGAAATAGTTCTCGACCCCTTTGAACGGATACCTTTCGGCGATCAACGTCTGCACATTTCCACTCCCGTCAATGTACTTCATGACTTGGTGGAGAGTGGAGGGAACGATGGAGTTGCGGTGAATCCACGGTCGTCCCAGCAATAGATTGTAGGAAGTGTCGGCGTCGATGATGTAGCATGTCACTTCCGACTTGAGACTTCCAATCTGACACCTGAGCTTGATCTTCCCCATCGGACGGGTCTGGTTGGCATTGAACCCATAGATAGTCGTCTGGGTGGGGCTCAAACGATGGGTAGGAATGCCGAGATGTTGCATGACCCGGCGAGGCATGATGCTCAACGCGGACCCTGGGTCTACCTGGATGCGGTTCACCTCGGACGATCCAATATACCCTGTGAAGTACAGGGGTCGATCATGCTTCCCTTTCACCTGCATATCATCCGCCGTGAAGGTGATGCAGGGTGCATTCTGGAAGGTGTGGAGGCAATCCTCTACATCTTCCTCCTTCGGCACCTGGGTCATGAAGACCTCAGCATTTGCCAGAGCTTCTTGCAGAGCTTCCCTGGTCGACTTTGATAGTCTAAGAAGTTCGTACAAGGTAATGCGGGCCGGAATGTTGGCCAACTGAGCCAGGACATCAAAGCGGTACGGTGTCGTAGATCCTTCCGCGATGCCCTTTTGAAGGGCTCGAGAAAATCGAGTCTCCTTCTGCTTCTCCACAGGTGGCTTTGTGGAGGGCCTGACTGGCTCAGCAGTTGGTTGTGGAGGGGCTACTGCCGTCTCGCCGTATTGTTTCAAGTACGCCTGTCCTGAACGGGTTCCCGCCATCGGTTGGTTGGGCTCTGCGGCCAAGACTATCGTTTCCTCCTCTGAGTCGGTCAGTGAAGGAATATCAGTCTCCGCTTCTCGAGAGGAGACACCCACCACATTACAGGATGAGGCATTTGCCTTGCCTTTGGATTTCCTGTTGATCACAGTAGTCCACTGCTGTTCATTGACAAGGTCAGGGTGAACCCACATAATTTCCCTTTGAGGTGTAGGGACGGGTATCAAGCCTTTCTCTTGCTGCTGGTGAGGGTCTGTGTTGACCACTCTCAGCTCTCCTCTTGGAATAGGAGTTACCCCCGCAGGCGTTGGAGGTTGTCTTCCGAACTGGAGAACCGACGTCACATTAGCCGTCACCTTCTTCTGCTCTGGTCGGAGCTTTAATACCTCCGCGTCAATCAGAGCCTGAAGGATGTCCTTGAAGACGTAGCAGCTTTTGGTGGGATGTCCCAACATCCTGTGATACATGCAGTAGTGGGATTGTCGGTCTTGCCGACTTCCTCTGGGCGTCGAGCTTCAGGGAGCTTCAGTCGGTTGCTCTTGTTGAGTAGTTTAAAGAGCGAATCGACATGTTCCTCCTTGAAGGAATATTGTTTGTTGGCGCGAGGCTGACTTGAAGAGCCACTCGCCTTGCCTGAATGAGGTCTGGCGGGAGATTTGGTCTCCGTTGCTAAATTATCCTTCCGCTTTGTTTGGAGGGATGTATCTGGCGCACGCCTTGTCGACCTTTCCAGCCTAGGCTTACCTTCCTCCGCTCTGACGCGGGCGACAATCTCTTCAGCCTGTTCATCTTGTTGGACTAATTGCTTCCAGGTGCGGCTTTCAGCAACTCCTATTTGAGCAAGGAGTGAGGTTTGGAGATTGTGGCGGCATGTTTCCACCAGGGTGGCCTGGGTCATACCGCTTGGACACCGGAGTGCCATGTTCCGAAATCTTTCCACGAAAGATTTGACGGACTCCCCTTTTCGCTGTTTGGTAGCCAAAAGGTTGGCATTGTGACTTCGGAGTCATCCTCGAAGAAGCGTGTTAAAAAGAGCTTCTCCAAATCGCCCCAGTTCTTGATAGAACCTTCTGGGAGCTTCATAAACCATTCAAAGGCCAACCATTTCAGGGTACCGATGAACAGGCGTGCCAGGATGGTGTCATTATCTACTACATTCCCGGTTTGGGATTTGAAGTAGTAGATATGCTGGTTGGGTGACCCCTTCCCATCAAAGGCTTGAAGAGTTGGAGCTTTGAACTTGGGCGGGTACGGAACCAAGTCCCATTCAGCCGGATAGGGCCGGACCACTCCTACTTCTTGGAGGTCTTTGCGATTGGCAAGGGCCTCGAGGCGTCGCTCTAGTTGACTCATTCTTTTAACATGAGCCTTTCCCTGGTCTTGGTCGCCCTTTACTTGCGACGAGGATTTGGGCGAATCCGCAGCAGATCGCCGCGCCTCCTCAGAAGGTTCGGAAGATGAACTTTCTCCCTCTCTCCTATTGCCCTTTGACTTTTTAGGAGGAGATTTCCTCCTGTCTTTGAGCAGCTGTGCAATTGCCTGCTTGAGGGAGTTGATAGATTCCTGCTGAGTAAGAATCATATCCATTTGCGCCTTCTGGATCTGCTCTAAACGTCTAGCCGTCTCCTCCGGAGTGCCTATCATGTAGGCGGAGGTCTCCTTCTCGACGGAAGAGTTTGAAGCCCTTGATTCCGCTACGGCGGAGTGAGAATCATTAATGCCATGGGCTAAGGCATTATAGTCAATTGGGGGAATGGCCCCAGTCCGGGTGCGAGTGTGTCGATACACCCCTTCCGGTTCAGAGTCAGACTCGGAGTCATCTGAGCTGACTGCAGGTTGTTTTCCCTTGCTCCTGCTTGTCATATTCGCAGTGAGCTCCGGGTACTCAACGTCAGAGAAGGTTCTCCTTCTGTGGGAGCGTCTTCTTTTAGCTGACGGAGGAATCAGGGTCAGCTGTCTGACTAAAGACTGCTGGTGTACGCCTGATCCGCAACGGCACTCAGAGAGCATATGGATGAGCCGTTGGCAGCAACATGATGAAGTGGCCTGATTGGCACTTCTTTTCTTCGTCAGATAATCCCTCAAATCCATGGAGGGGGATTGAAAAGACTAGCCTCGCAACGTCGGAGACGGGAGGCATCCATGTGCTGCACAGCCTGGACGCAGGCTTCAGGGACGCGGTTCTCGTGACGCGGCTGTGTAACGCGCGTCTGGCGTCTCTGCTGAGATGAAACGCGAGTCTCGCATTGCTGCCTGGTGCGTCGGGGCAGAGACACTTGAGTGAGGATGGGATGTTGGGCCCCACGCCTATGGGCTCGTGCCTCTTGCGCTTGACGAGGTGCAGAGGTCTCATTTTGGCGTTTGTTGAGTTGGTCCTCAGAGGACCTAACTGAAGGAATCTCGCGTTGGGGCGCCAAACGCGGACTTCACGTACTGGACGCGGCGTGGGCAAGGCGCGAGATTGTACGTCGCGTCCAGCCTCAGTTGGACAACCAACGGTTCCAACTTGCAGCTGACGCGCACGTCTCCTCTGTCGACGCTCAGCGTTTCGATTGCGTCGAGGAGGTGGAGAGAGACCAACGACATCCTGATGCTGGACACTAGGGATTTTGACCACGCGGGTCTCCTGAGAGACACTGGCGCGGGTGTTCTGTGCGACGCGGTTGGTCGCAAAGGCAGATGTGCCTGGGACCACGCGGGCCTTCTGAGAGGCGTTGGCGCGGGTACCTTACTTGGCACAGTCGGCAGCAGGGGAGCTCGAGAAAGCCACAGATTGGGCCTCGGGGCCATTCCCCGTCGAGACCCGGCGGCAGACGCGGGTCTTTGGGCTCTTGGAGCCAGAAGAGAGAAACTCTTCGTACTTCGCCTGGTCGAACTCGACAACGAGCGATTCGACCATCTTCCCTTTATGGTGGACGTCATCGTGCGCCACTATTTGCTCCTCAGTGACAAACGTCATCCCCAGCGGAGTCGTCATCTCTTGTATGACCCGGGAAAGGGGGAGACAGGAGGATTGCTGTAAAAGTTTTCCTTGAATCAAATGAAAAGGATTACAACAACAACAACAACTGTTCCTTCCGGTTACAAGGGAGGGAGAATATTGAATCTTGAATTCCCCCTTTGTTTAAGGCTGGGTTCTTCGCGTGGCGGTGGAGAGTGAATCTTGTTCTCCGTTGACCCGATGACCGTCCTTCAGGGACCTCCTCTTCGACCGGTAGAAAGAGTGACACAGCTCTGTCTACCAAAACTCTAAAAGAGAAGGTAGGCGAACGCTAGCTCGTACGCAGCGAACTTGCTGAAGAGTTGATCTGCTTCTTCTCTCTCTGTGTCGCCCTCTCTCTCTCTTCGCTTGATTGATTCTCTCCGATCTCTCCTTCTGATTGCCGATCGCCGATCGCCGATTGCCTCGACCTCCTAGTAAACGAGGCTATTTATAGAGGTCCTAGGGGTGAACGTGCCCCTGAAAACGCTCCACAATGAGGGCCAACTTTCCCGCTACATGGGCGGTAACTAACCCACGTGCCTGCTAAAGACACGCCACGATGGGGGCTGATTTTCCTTACGTGTGGGCAGTGATTGGTCCCTTAACCGAGGCGGTTATAACTGAGACGCGGGTGTCGAGCCAACGCGCCTTGGGGCTGAGATGCGGGTGTCAGGCTGACGCGCCTTGATGCTGAGACGCGGGTGTCGAGCCAACGCGCCTAGATGCTGAGACGCGGGTGTCGAGCCAACGCGCCTTGATGCTGAGACGCGGGTGTCGAGCCAACGCGCCTTGATGCTGAGACGCGGGTGTCGAGCCAACGCGCCTTGATGCTGAGACGCGGGTGATAGTCCCTCGCGTTTAGAGCTTGAAACTTTGCTTTTCAATGGCTTGTCCTCCAGTAACTTTTGGACAGCCTACAGTGTCTCGCGACAAGAGGTACTTTGAAAAATCAACAACTATTCCATCAAAACATATTCATATCTACACATGAGAGTTGGTTACGCCCCTAGAATAAAGCAGGTGATTATGAATATATGCAGATTTTACTGCATAAGATCCCCATCAATCCTGGAGGTCACGAAGATCCTTCACATTCAAATCTTGCGGTTACAACTATCCATGATATTCGCATCCATTATATTACATACCAAAGATATAAATATCTCTTCTTTTCCAACAAGAAGGGAGGAAGAAAAAGTGTAACTCTTGAGCATTTATAATCACAACACACTCTGCTATCACTGTAATTCTTTCTACTTATAGTTCACTCGCTCCTCTGTGGTTTTTCCCGCTTTGAAATTTCCACGGAAATCCTCTGTGTTGCCTGTGTTTATGATTTTTGTATGTCACTCATTTGTTTGTGAGAAAAAAAAACTCCCGAAATAAAATGGTGCTTTCATTAAAATCTCTTGAGTAACGCTCAGAGTTCCCTCCCTCTTCACCAAATACTTTCAAGCTCCCTTCCTCAAAAAGCCTCGCAAATGACAATGGCTCCTCAAAAAAAGGCCACCTCACATGCTGCCACCTCAACCGCCGCCTCCAAAGGCAAGAAGATCATCAACGGGGGCACGGGTCCTGCTAAAATCCATCCCTCAAATCCCGACGTTGTTCTTGAGTGAGTCAATGAGAAACACTCATCCTCGGTAATTACTCCTGAACGAACAGCCAACGAGCACGAATCTCGATTGCCCGCTGAGGAACAACTCCTCCAGATGTTGACCCGTTTGTAGAAGCGACTAGATGAGTAAGAGACAGAAGGGATACGCAAGCGCGAAAAAGCCGCCATGGAGAGAGATGTCGCTACCGTGTCCACAACCAGCACCTTATTCAGATTGAAATCCTCAAAAGGGCCCAGACGAGGAGTTCCGACTTAATCTCATCCTTCACCACTACGTGCAAGGGATACTGCCTACACTGGGGACAGACGGAGGCGTTATAGATCCGCAACCCTACATTGCAAGGAACACTACGATGAGAGCGAGCCTCCTAAGCCCGCGACGATGCCTAATATCGAGGATCTCGTGGAGATGGTCCGGAAGCGGATCCATGAAGACATGCCGCAACCTCGAGGTGGCTAAGGACCCTCCATCCTGCGAATCTCCGATTCTCCTCTCTTGGATAAGATCACATCTCACCGGTTCTCAAAGAAGTTCGTGATATCAAGCTTCGATTGCTACACCAGAGTGATCAACCTTGTCCGTCACATCCGAGCTTATCAGGTCAAGATAGTGGTTCACTCCTACGATGACTTCCTCACGTGTCGAGTGTTTTCATCTAGTCTTAAGGGCGTGGTCTTAGATTGGTTTTACTCGCTTCCTCCGCGATCTCTCGGAGCTTCGAGGGGGTCAGTGATGCCTTCCGCAACCAATACGTCTCGCAGCAGAAGTTTAAAAATAATAGCAACCATCTCTTTATGGCCAGGATGAAGAAAAGAAAAACTCTCAAGTGCTACATTAGTCATTTCCAGAGCCAGATAGCTCTGGTTTATAACTGCATGACGATGTCTCCCCAACTACCTTCATCGCCGTACTGGAGATCAATTATTCCTTTTACAAATACTTGATGAAACATGAAGTCACCAACATGAAGGATATTCTGTCTCGAGCTCAGAAGTATATACAAATAGAAGAAGCAACAAGGAATATAATGAACTACTCCATCAAGTATGAAACTGAGATTTCACACAAGACTCAAGGACATAACGAGGGGCATGACATTCACAAGCTGGTGAACCTGAATCCCTCACAGAGCCAAATCTGAGTTTTCAGGACAGACATTAACTTCACCTCATTGAAGCTTCCTATTGACCAAGTCTTCTGCGCCATCAAGGGTCAGCCCTGGGTGAAGCTCTTAAAGACACTCCAGCATGATCCAGCCCATCCTGGAGCGAAAAAGTATTGTTCCTATCACGACAGCTGGGGGCACCACACTATCCAGTGTTGTACCCTGAAGAAGCATCTTGAGGATCTTGTTCGTCAGGGATATCTCAGAGAGTTCATCCTCACTCCCGGAACAACTTCTGAAGTTTACAGCGAATGAATATCCTATACAAGATAGGCAACTGAACGCAGAAAGACCCGAAACATATTATTGAATGTAAGTTGTTAATCATCAAATGAAGCTTTCATTTTTTCTCTTTTACTCTAAACATCACAGGGCATATGTTTTCGCCCTCATTCAGCTCCGGATGGATTAACTTGCACCATCGCGGACTCGATCTCGCTTCGGATGGCTAACTTGTCCCATCTTGGACTTGGTCTCATTCAGCTCTGGATGGATTGACTTGCGCCATAGCGGACTCGATTCCGCTCTAGATGGCTAACTATGTGAAAAGTGATCGTGCACATGAACGAAATTCGGCAACAAAACAAATCAAGCAAATAAGTATAAGTTAAAAGTGAAAAAGGTTGCATCTTTACCCTCTCTAGTTGTCGTGAATGTAAGCAGGCGAGGGAGCAGAGCCCGGATGACTTCAGTACAAAAGGCACGATTCTGGAGAGGCTTTCGTAAAGTGTAGATAGAAAGTGTAGGCAGAGGCGGCGAAGAGGGGGATGGCGGGAAGGGTTGCGCCAGCGGAGTATTTGATCGGGAGGTGGCGAGAGAGGGGTAACATGGGCATTGTGGGAAGAGAAAGGGGCAAGTTTTCCGGGCATGGGAGGGATCGGTAGGGAATTGGGAGGGGTGGAGGATTTTCGGGAAGAGGGAAGCTGATATTGCCACCCAAAAAAGATGAAAGCACTCCTAAATTAAGGCACCCACCATTTTGATAAAGGCAGTCCCAAAAAAATTTAAAATGGGCCAAAATGTCCTCTCCTCCTCCTCCTCCTCTCCCTCTATCATTGGTGCTCCCCCCCCTCCGACTTCTGCTCCCCCTCTCTCCCTCCCTCCCGGTGTCACCAGTGAACCCCCGACCTCTGCCCCCCCCCCCCCCCCCCGACCTCCCCAGCGCCCCTCCTCCCCTCTCTGTTCGGTCACGACCGAATAGAAATGTCTCTGTTCGATAGATGTCTCTGTTCGACCAACTCCGATCGAACAGAGGTGGGGGGAGGAGGGGGAGCGGGGAGTGTTAGGGGAGAGCAACGGAGAGGAGGGAAGCAGCAGGGAGGGGGAGGGGGAAGGCGGGGGTGTCAGGGTAAGGAAGGTGAGGAGTGGGGGACGAAGAGGAGGCGTCAAGGAAGAAGGGGCTCGCCGCCGTTCGCGGGAAGAAGAAAAAGGAAAAGAAGAAGGGACACTTTTAGACTTTCATGAGGGTAGTTGTGTCCAAAAATATGACACATTTATAATTATTTTTAAAGTACCTTCCTCATTTTTTAGGTGGCAATATCTGCTCCTCCTGAGGAGGAAAGAGGGCTAAAAACTTGTAACGCCCCGATCCTGCGGGTACGGAGACGTTACTGCAACGTATATACGCAGGTCCGAAATACCCTCCCGTATATACGCTAAGCATCAGTACAGGCAAGAATCAGAGTACGGAAGCAAGTGGTGCATTATACATTCCAACGCATGAGTACAATTACAAAGTTATCACCAGAGGTGATCCAATATTCATGAATATTACATCACTGATATGCGCAATTGCGAGATTACAAAGAGATGTACAAGTGTGAACAGTACACAGGCACTCACGAGTTTACAAAAGGAAAACTCGAGAGGCACACAGGGGGCCTGGAAGGATAGAGCTCTGGATGATCTGCTGGAGATCCACGCTACCGCTGCGCCACTCTGATCAGCAACTGGGAGAATCCACACGCTCCAAGCTCCATGACCTGGACATGAGGATCCAGGGGAGTCAGATAGAACTCCCCAGGCGAGTGGTGATACGAAAGCCAAATGGCGAGCATAGATAAGCACATAGGAGCAAGTAGATATAGCAGGTGACTTCCAGAAGAGAATACACATGGTATAATAAGATAAGAGCAGGTAAAGAGATGATCTCCTAAACTAACATAAAACCGATAAAAACCGATAAAACCGAATAAAATCGATTACGAGCAAAACCGATTGTACAAGCTTAGGTCACGGCCCCATGAGACTAGTACCTCGAAGGAATAATCCAAATAAGGAAACCCTCATCTATATACCTTTATCCCATGTCACCGTAATCCGAGCGCGTACAACCCGAGTTACAAAACAACACATCAAATTACATATTAGCATCTTATTATAATTGGAGCTGTCTAAGTTTCAGGCTTCAGTATGTGTCCCATTCCACATACTTCCACTCACAACTTATATAGCAAGTTATTTGGAAACTGATAAAGATCGATGAATCATGTTTCAGATGGGCCCCGTACATGCCCGGGACAACGGTTCAGGAGTATCCGGTGCTGAGCCGGAACGTACCGCTAGGTACCGGGACTTATGGTCGCCCGAACAGGAATAGAGTATCGCAGATCCCATAGAAATAGGCCTAGGGCGTGTGCATACCCGGCAGGAATAATCAGGAGTGGGGGTGCCAGCACACCCCACGGAATCCCTGGTGGCCGCCAGGTGATCCCTCAAGTATGTGGCCACGCGCGGCTCGATAAGACCACAATAAACATGATTAATCAGGGCCCATCAGTTTCTCCCAAACCAGGTACAAGTTGTCTTATTAGAATTAATATGTGATTATCAATTTACGGGAATAGCAGGTACAAGACATGATCAGGAGTTTAGGAGTACATGAGTACTATAGATTCAGGTCACTGTATATATAATACAGGATAACAAGTACAAGATTCAAGTCACTGCATGTAATGTAGGATAACAAGTATAGTATTCCCGTAAATGAGATAATCACAGGTCAAGTACATCATGTCAGGTGTCAAGGGATAGCATGACAAGATGGTGATATTAAACAGGTAACCAGCCATGACAAGAGATTGATATTAATCCGGTGGCAAGTCATGTCATAACAAGGGGTCTTGCCAAGTAGTAGCATGTATGGTGTCAGGTGATAACACATCAGTTGTCAGGTGGTACAAACAGGTGTTAAACAGTAGCATGTAAAAGACATGTATGAAGTAATGGCATGGCATGTCAAGTGTTAACATATCAGGTAAATACATGGCATGTGATAGAATAGTAGCTGAGCACAATCAAGCGGAGCTGAGCAAGCTGGAGTGTACAGACAGCAAACAGTATTTAACACTGGAGCGTCTGGCAAGGTTACCGGGACAACTCGGCTTAAGGTGCGAGTAGGAATTCCGGCAGCATCTCACCTAGACGAATCTAGTGGTAAAGCGCTGAACGCTGATCATGATAACCAGGCGGAGCTGAGAGACCTGACGGTCCCAATCACTTCCCTTTCGAGACAGTGAGAGACCGGAGGCTGAAGGGTCCAGAGAAACCTGACGGTCCCAATCACGTCTCTTTCGAGATAGTGAGAGACCGGAGGCTGAAGGGTCCAGAGAAACCTGACGGTCCCAATCACGTCTCTTTCGAGATAGTGAGAGACCGGAGGCTGAAGGGTCCAGTCATTGGCACTCGGCCATACACAAATACAGGGACTCAGCCCAATACACAATACATGAAAACATGGAATAAAATACATGTCGACCCGACAAAGCGGGGAAACCCAAATGGAGGCGAGAGCGAGGACACTCGCCTAAAATTTCAAGCAACACCGGGAAATCCCAAGTTCCAGAATTTAAGTAACCAACGCGATTATATATTAAAAAGAGGAGGAGAAGGATGAATCAGTAAAGTGAGGATGAAGACGCGGGGTTGCAGATGCGGGAAAGTGGACAGACGCGGGAAAGTGGGCAGACGCGGGAAAGTGGGCAGATGCGTTAGCAATCAAACAGAGAGGAAGGGAAAGGTGATTTCGGGGTGGTGGTGTTTAGTGTTTGTTGTTGCGATTGTCACCGGAAAGATTACCGGAATAATCGTGAACGATTACCGAAATAATCACCGGAGCCGGAATGATCACCGGAATAATCGTGAACGATTACCGGAATGATCACCGGAGATATTCCCGACGAAGAGGAGCTCGGCCCCAATCCAAAGGAGGTGGCCGGCCCTTGAGAAGGTGAGGGGGCGGTGGTTTTGTGGAGAGTTTTTAATGGTGGTGGTATATTTTGGAGAAGGTAAAGGAGAAGGTGGAGGCTTTGGTGGAGTTGTTGAAGTTGTGGTGGTCTAAATGGAGATGGAGGAGGAAGAAGATGAAGGTAGAGAGTTGGAGAAGTTGTGGTGGAGATGAAGGAGGAGTTGGTGGTGGGAAAGGTGGTGAAGTGGGTTCCTTGGTGTTTTATGGTGGAAAAGAGGAAGAAGAAGATGATATGGAGGTGGTGTTGTTGTTGGAAATGGAGGAGGAGATGAAGGAGAGAATGATGGTGGGATTTGTGGTGAAAATGAAGGGAAAATGGTGGAGAAATGGGTGGCCAAAGGGAGCATGGGGCTGTTTTCCTTGCTCTCTGTTGGTGGCTGCAGGAAACAAGGAAGAAGAAGAGAAAAGTGAAGAGAGAGAAGGAAGTGGGGTGATTTTATAATGGGGAAAATAATAATATAATAAGGCCATCCAATCAAAAGAGGCTACACAATGGGACTTGCGTCCATGAAACGAATCCTGCGTCCTCATGAAATAAATCCGCGTCTGGGCAAAAAAGCCAGACGCGGGGATTATCTCAGCGTCCAGGGAAGGTGCAAAAGCTGCGTTTTAACAAAAGGACAAAAGTCATAATGACTTGATTGGAATTGATTAGCAGTGCGTTAAATGCAGCATGGAGAGGATCTCCGCATTAAATGCGGAATCCAAGTTGGTGAAACTCGCGTCTAGCGAGGAGAGAGAAAAAGTGAAAAAAATATCTGGACACTATTCCGGTATCTGGGAAAACACCGAAAACTCCGGAAAAGTCCAAAAAATAAAGTAACTTGGAAAGCTTCCCAAAAATTCTCAAAAATAATAAATATTATAAAAAGATTTTTGATGAAATCGGTTTTCAGAAATAAAATCCCATTTTCAAAATAAAAATCCTGAAGTCAACCGTCAATCTCGGTCTACACCGGATTGGCCGGATTTTGATAAATTCTGAAAATTCTCAGAAAAAGTATTTAGATAGAAAATATGATTTTAAGAAGTTATGGGAAAGCCGTTTCTTAAAATTCTACTCCGTTTGTAAATAAAAAATCCGAGAATCGGTCGGTGGCACTGGTCGACCCCGGTTTTGAAGATTTACAACTTTATTCCGGAAATTTTCAAAAAATCATGAAAAATCTAAAATATTGGAAAACGATGTTTAAAACTGAAATCGGTCAAATCGGAATAGCGGAAAGACCAAATCGAGCAATTCACTAGGATCGGGTTCCCGATTCAGACTAAGGCTGACTCCGAGTTCACGATCCAGATCCAAGGCAAACGATCATATAAATATCTCATAATACAAAACAAATACAGGAAGTAAATCAAAAAAATACGATCGAAAAATACGAATACGCAAGCTAAGTACGTATTCCGGGAGCGGGATGTTACAAGACTTTAAATGTTTATAATCATGAAACCCGATATATTATCCACATGTCAACATGGTTTTATAAGATATGCATGACTCGCGCATGTACATAATCAGAGAGAGGATTATCTTTTGGTAGGCCCCCGATGTTTGAGCTCCTTAATCTGATGGACTGCCATGATTGCTTATAAACCTTTTCTTCTTCTCTTTTTTGTTTTTTTTTTTCCTTTTTTTTTTTTGGCAAGAATGATTTGTAGTAAGAACAAGAAATTTATCAAAGATAAAAAACAAATTCCTTAATAAATTTCATTCAAATTTTGTTTTATTTTACACTATTTTTCTGTTAAAATTATAATATAAACACTTAAACAGTGTCAAAATGCCAACTCTTTAAAGATTAAGGGTAAATTATAGGGGACAAAATACAATAAAACTTAGCCCTCTTTTTCATCAAAGTCAGTACATATCAATGGAACATCAAAACTCATTTAGCATGATCTTAAATATAACCCACATAATGATAGAAATATACATTAACGCCTGATTTCGTATCAATACGAGTATATAAATTGTTGGTGACCGCGAACCACTACAAATACGATGCACAACTGCTGCAAACTAAATCATACAGCAAGCTTTGATGAATCTAAAACCAAAACCACCCAGCAAAGGGTACAGATGTCTTGAGGACCCCGAAGGATTTACATAGAGAACTAAGGGAGAAATAATGCCAACCATCCTATTGATATTGTATGCTGTTGGGTTACTGCGACGGTATATCTATTTACTACAAGCATCATCATCCAGATCCAGGAATTGTCCAGTAATCCTGCATAAGACCATGATTTGTTGAGTTAGTAGTTTATCTTCTTACTGCGAAAAAGAAATCTATGTGATTTGGTTAAGTTCTAGGAATCATAATGTGCTTGTGTGAGAGATACTTCAAAGGCACAAAACAAAAAGAGAATAAAACATACATCTTTGACGGGGTACTGTCAGTTGAAAATGCATCTCAATATCAATGCATCTAAAAGATAAATTCACGTAACTTTATCGTCTTTCCTTATCATCATGGTTTAAATTCTCGGTATCGATATCAGTACCACCCCAATAATTTTTAGTGTCAATATTCGCCATCAATATCAGCAACATTGGTCATATCGGCAATATGGGCCAATATTATGGGGTTAATATCATATCAGATTTCGAGAAACCTGATATTGCCAATATATATTGGAATGAGTTGATATTTCAAACCATACTAGAATATACATTTCAAACCACACTTAACCTAGGATGATGATGAAGAAGAAGAAGATGCAATAATACTAACTTTATACGGGCTAATATGTGCAGCATGTATTAGGCTAATGTGTGCAGCATGTATTAGGGGAAACAACCTTTAAACTATACTAGAACATTTTTCTAAAATAAATAATACTTTATGAAGTATATAGATCATTGCCCTCATCAATATAATTGTCACCTAATCCAAATAATATGAGATTGGTTAATGAGCACACCTTAGCATTTTCCTCCTCTATTAACTACGCTGGAAATGGGCCTCCTACCCCCAATGATTATAATGCCCAAGCCTACTGCAAACTCGGCCTGAAAATCGTCCCCAAGCTATTTCATGCCAAATTATTTTTTTTTTTTCTGTGCATTCACTTTTTAGATAAATGCGCCATGTGCAAATTATCAAAATCTGTCCACTTATGTAACCATGGGACCCACCTGAAAACCAATCATAAAGTAGAAGCTCAAACTACTACATGAATCCTAATTAGCGCGCTGAACTGAACTGATGGGACACGACAAGACACCATGAGTATTATTGACATAACTAATCAAAGATCAAATATACTTTATTTTACCCCACTGGGGCTTATGATGTAAGCCTATGGGCCTTCTCAAAAAAAAAAAACACTCTCTCTCTCTCTCTCTCTCTCTCTCTCTCTCTCTCTCTCTCTCTCTCTCTCTCTCTCTATATATATATATATAATATATATAATATATATATATATATATATATATATATATATATATATATACATAGTAGATAGCTGACAACCATTGGGACCTTCCATATCTAGGACATTGGGTGTTGAGCTTAGATAGATTAAAGAACATTCAAAATGAACAGCAAAAGAGCAGCAAGATATCAGTTGGTTTTCCTTTATGAAAACTATTGGGTTTTTTCATTATGAAATTATAAGGTAACTTAAATAGAACACATTAAACAACCTCCAGTTAAAATTTGTTGATACACCTGCTTGGTTACACCTGCCCAGGAGCCCCTTCAAGTGCCCGCCAAACATGTAGGCTGCTTATGCAGGCATGTGGCTTGATCAGCCCCATGAGATATACTAAGCAAAAAAGAAAATGCACGCTTCTAATACAATTCCTGACCTAATTCCAAGGTGTGACTAATTTACAGAATATATACAAAAATATATCACAGATCAGCATTGTCACTATTGTGTGCGTGCACAGTGCATAATTTTGCATGCATAGGTTGGATGCAGAAACAATAACCAAAGAGAAGAAAACTCACCGGTCATATGATAAGAAAGCGTCTCCAATATTCCCAATGACCTTATTTCGTACCTTTCGTACACAAACCTGCAAACAGATAATTGATTAATAGGCATATACAAGTAAAGCAAACTTGCAAAGCTCTAGGCTACAGAGGCCAACCTGAACATGATCTAGAGGCCCAGTTTTTTCATCCCGGTTCCGATGAATGACAATACCATTATCACATTTGTTGATAAAATGTGCACTTCCACTGATATCATACAGATTTGGTGGACCACCTCCCCATTGTTGAAGCTTTGGAAATTTTACAAGGTTAGAAAATTACACATATCCATGCCTCATAACATATCATTATACTTTGAGCTCACAGCCAGCAAATGGATTACCTGTCTTGGATGTGCAACAAACCATACATGACATGAATGATGCTGGGCAAAACGTTTGATCTTAGTAAGCATATGACTAACGTACTCAGTCTCTGTCCTGTAACATCAAGGGCAAGCAGATGAACACAATTATCATTAAGATAAGACAACAAAAAAAATCTGAATGATTGACAAAACCTTGCAGCAACGAAGTGAAGAGGAGAGTTTTGGAATATATTGCAACCTCAACTTATTGAATCACACTAGCAGCCAAAAGAAATGCAAATTTAATTTATAAGAAAACTATAGAGGTCAGAAACCGATGCCATTAGAACTGCTTTTGCCATGATACATGTCATTTGCCTTCAAGGGGAAAAGCAAATCAGCAAAGTCAATAAAGCTCCAAAAAGGCTTCATCAATTATTTTTTTTTTTTTTAACTTCACCATCCACATTCTACCAACTTCCAGCTAAGAATGTAAGCAAAGAAAGCATCATTAGCTAACAGTAACAGCTGTGGTAGAGAGACTTGTTAGGAACTAATATTTAACTGTAGGGACTTTTATATAATTTTGCTATGTTAATAAATATATAAATAAGAGAGGGCTGGGGACTTTTATGTAATTTTTCTATGTTAATAAATCTATAAATAAAAGAGGCCTAACAAGTACAATAAATCTATAATATAAAATGATGTGGAATTTAATGAATCAACAGTTCAAATTTCCAAAATAGAAAAGTATTCATGATTAGGATATGTTTGAATTTGCAAATATTTACAAAAAGGGAAATTAAAAGGCTTTAAATTCAAAAAAGTAAAGAACCAAAACGAACAACATTATTTACTAGGGGAAACAATATATCTAGAGCGAGCTTCTTTCAATGACTCAAACTGGTTGAGAGCCAGATCAGCATATTAATGTTCTCCCACAGAAGTTATCCTGAGCCACCTGGAACTTAGACTCTGTAGATCTAGAAATTTGTTCAACTAGGCCAAGACAATCCTTGATTCACGGAGTTTACCTCCTGTGGGAAAGGTAAGCATATGCATTGTTGAGTAATATATGGAATATAGCAAAAGAGGTCTCACTGATTTGCAGGGCGTTGGTGGTCCAGTTCATTGTATGGATCAATTACAAGTCCACGCACTCCATGTCTTAGAACTGCAGCTTTGGCTAGATCAAGTACCCAATTAATTGAAGGCAGGCTGTCATCCTCACACCTGAACCAATCAACTACAGTGGTTAGTAAGGAAAAAAAAGGATTTCTGACAGCATAACTCAATGAAGAAGTCAACTGATAAATGCACTGACTAATAGAGCTCTGCACATTGCCTATGTTGTTTATGCCTTGATTGCAAGAGTGGAGTCAAGACTCATGCAACCATTTTTTGACAGTGAAATGATGGTAGATTATTGAGATTGCTAATGCACACTGTTGAAAGATGGATTAAAACACAAGTTGAAAACAAGTTTTCAGGAGGTATGGACACTATAAGTCATAAATCTCATGAGGTAGCTCAGAGACTCTTTATCATCAAGTTGTGTTGTGTCACGTGTCACACTCGCGTGATGCACACATGTAGTGTGTACTTTAAAAAAACTGCCAATTGTCGGCGTGTTGTGTCCATGTCAGTGTGACCGTGTCCGTGCAACATGATTCTGATCAAACATTTACATCGTGCTCACAAGTAGTTCATACTGAAAAATCTGGATGTAGGCCTATAAAACATCTTGATTATTATTCTTAGCCAATTTAGAAATAGCCCCTAACAAAACTGAATGGAAGAAAAGGATTCACGTAGCCGACTCCAAAATTTAGGATAAAGGCATTGCTGTTGCTGTTTTCGCTGCTGCTGGCAATTTATATGTTAAACATCTTAACCGAGAAAAGCATAGACACTAAATAGTATGCTAAACTCACCGAATGAGATGAAAAGTTTCGTTCAGCCATTTTTGCCCTTTTTTTAACTCCGTTTCGCTCATACGCTCAGCTGATCCTCCATACCTAGAAAAGACAGAAAGAGTAACAAGCAACTTAAGAAACTTCTCATCAGTGAAAAATTCAAGCAATGTGACAACACGAGTTAATTTGCTACAGAAAATACATTGCAAAAGTTATATACAATAAACAGTTTGCGAAAACCAGGCATAATCATGAACTCTTTGCAAGAAATCCCTACTATGTTGGAATAAGGAAATCAACAACATTTACTCATATCTGGATCAAGGTTGAGAACTCAATTTGGCATTAGAATCGGGTTCCTCTCCTGGTTTCAGTAGTTTGGGAAGTCTGGTTGCAGTTTCGTTGATGGGCTCCGCTTACATAAAAAAAATTACGAATTCACATGACATGTTTGAGCCATCAAAATACTGGTGACAGCAGAAGATTGAGTTATGAGATCTGCTTTCTTCATTCCTCTACTACATAATTGAAAGCTATTTCCTTTGGTAGATTCCTTTGAGGTTTAACACAGGCTGCTGTCCTCTACAAGCCCTCGAAATATAGAGGATTAAGCATCCTATCATAATAACAATGAATGAATTTTTTTCCTTCAGTAATTGATAACTATTTCTGTTACTCCAGTGGGATAACACTAATAAAGGCACTACTTCAATGTGAAACATCTTGGTAACATAACCTCATCACAAAAATGTGCAAGAACTAAGTGCAAATACAGAATCTACATCTATGACCTAGAAGGCGTGATGTAACCGATATTGCTTAAGCTCTATACATTCTAAATAAAATAAAGAGAAAAAAGTTGCAGTTGCGTCTCCCATCAGTCCATCTGGTTATCCACTAAAACCATAACTTTCTTTCGATGACCATGCAACATAAATAGGTCTTTAAGATGGAGGATGAAGGACATACTTCGAACTAATCTACACAAGATTTCTGAAATGCTTCAGGAATGAAACCTGTAAAATGCCTAACAGGATAAAAATCAGGGTTAAATAATAGAGGGAAAGGAACTTCGGTGGCTGTCAGATACACTTGCTCGTGATCGGAAAAGTTGCAGAATCGACATTGCTGCCAACATATTGGAACTTTTCCCCGGTTAGCGAAGAGGGTGGGGAGTGTCCACCTTATTATTATTCTTTACAAAAAAAAAAAAAACCTGTAGAGAGAGACAGGGTTCTAGAATGTGTATCTCTTCAACATTTTCTTTTATTGGTTGCCAAGTAAGGATTAGAAGTGTAAGATGAACAAAATCATAGAGATTGAATTTACCTAGCATTGAAGAATGGTTTTCCAAGGTGTTTCTCCAAAAGCTTCCTTGCATGTTCGCGAACCTAAATATGAGTAAATACAATTAGTTATATTATTTGCAGAGCAAGTACATAAAAGCCTGAATCAGCGGAAATTAGATAAAAGTGTGAGTCATGGAAAAAGCTCGCCTTGTTTTCCATGGAACAGAGAGCAAAGGTCCATCTATCGCTTTTATTGATATTGCACAGCAGGGCGTCAATCCATTCACTTTTGCCTGAATTGGGAACACCTGTTATCACAGTTAGCTCTCCAGGCACAACCTGCTCAAGTCAGATTCAACATTAAAAGGCTAAAATATAAATAGGCAAAGGATTGGCACAAACAAACGCATACACACACACATCTAGACACGCGCGCGCGCGAGTTCGTCTAGATGCTTCTCATTCACTCCAAAACTGGGAGTTAACAAGTTGACCACAAGCTTTGGAGATCAATGCTAAGCAACATGCCAGTCTTAGGGAGAGTAAGCAAGGTTGAAGTTATCCAGACATAAAAATTCTATCACAGATTATCTTCGTAACTAGGTCAAATTCTTTTTGTACAAAACAAGATCTTCTTTGGGTAAATTAAAAATGATTTTCCTACAATAAACCTTTAACTAGTTTGTTCAGGTGAACTAGATCAGAGGAAACAACCAAACATACAAACCATCAGGTGTAACAAGACAATGCCACACCCAGTGTGAAACTAATTTTGAGGAAATGTGCTTAAACTCCCCCTATCTCCCTCCTCTCATTCAAAATAATAGTGGTACCACTAAAATAACATTACATCCATCAAGAAAATAGATGTAAAACAAGATGAACAAACTCATCGTCGTCATCATCTTCTTCTTCTTCTTTTTCATCATCATTAACAACAGCGTTTAAGCCTTCTAATCCATCAAATAAGGTCCACTATGGAACACAAGACTCCATTAAAAGATCTAATAAAAATTCACAACCTGCTTTCAACCTGATGTCAACACTCTAGATTGGCATTGAGTTCCTAGCCAAGGATGTATGGCCAATAAAGGGGATTGTCATAAAACCCAGAGGTCCGGTGGACAAATAGGGAAACCTGTATTAAGTAGCTATGCAGCAGAAAGAATTACTCAAAAAATATGTTAAAATAACACATGCACTGCTATTTCTAATCAAGTGAAGGCATTAAACAAATTCTCAGAAATCCTTACATTATATAAATCATTCAACGCTCTCCAACCAGTAGAAACACCACGCTCATACCCATTTCTGCAATAGTAATAATCATCAATTTCTTGGAAGAAACAGCTAAAATTAAAGAGGCCTCGTATGGGATACAACTCGGCATTCTCAATAATTTCCCTCAGTGCACCCTTATCTTTAAACATAAGCACCTGAGTACAAAAACAAGAAAAAAGGAAGTTGACATAACAGAGTAAGTCAGGCACATTTTCACTGTCAGTGCTGAAACAAGCTGTTAAAATTAGACGTACTCAACAATGGCTCTCCAAAAGAATGTAACCACCGACAATATAACAGATTGGCAATCTCAATCTGGGAACTATCTCAGATCACAGGTTTAGCGTTCAACTAAAAATATTTCTCTGAATACATAAATTATATGTAGACCTACATAAGATGTATTCATAGGATCCAAAAGCTCACATCAAAGGTCGCGGGCTCATCAGATGATGATTATCATTATCATCTAAGCATTTTCATATCAAAATGATGTTGGGCATGAATCAATCTTCAGGAAGCTCCTTTCATAAAAGAATCAAGATTTTTTTTAAGACCATTTATCTACCTGATGCGCAACCATCCAAATTCCCTGAGACTGAGAAAGAGAGTCTAGAATCTAGATGAACAGAAAAAAATTTGCTCTGGGGAACCACCTACATCTATAAAGCACAAAACAAGCCATTACCACATTACTCGTGCTTGTAAGGGTCAAATAAAAAAAATATTACAATACAGTTAACTCAATAAAGAAAAGCATACCTTGATGTTATCTATTTATTATTTCAGGCAATGACTGCTATGCCGGGGCAAACAGGTTATAGGCCGGCATCTGAAAATCTATTGGTACCTCACAAGACATGATTAGGGATCCAAATTTTAACTCAACCCTCAAATCTGACAGAAGTTAGTGGGTTCAGAGACTTCAGATTGGCCCTGAAGGGTTCAGGTCATGGATGAGTCAACTAGACCAACCTGTTTAATAAACAGGTGTATTTCAAGTCTGATCCTACAATCCCTTTGACCTGAATTGGGCCAACTATAGGTGAAAGGAATTCAATATTTGTTTGTATACTCAAGTCAATGTTGTCAAGTAGTTAGTGCAGATTGATGCAAGAGATGTGTGTTGAGTTAAATTCTCACTCGCATAAAAGTGTTACATTTTGAGAGAGGGTCATCAAAGTTTATCTGAATCAAACCTTACGGGGAGGGCAGAAAACATAATTACACGGTTGGACTTCCTAGTTCTGTACAGAAAGGACTTGTGGGAGAGTGGTTTGTGTGGTTAATTGCCCTGCTCTGGTGTTCTGTTTTATTCCCATCTTTACATATGCTATTTTTTACCAAAAAACATTGTTCTGTGACCTACATTAAGCTGGCTCAACCAGTTACAAGTTCAAAGCATAAGTATAAACCAGTTATCTGTGAGTCAGGTTCAGCTTTGACATGAACCAAACCAATTATAGGTGAAAATTTTTCACTATTTGTTTGTATACTCAAGTCAATATTGTCTAAGTAGTTAGTGCAGATTAAAGGAAGGGGTGTGTTGAGTTCAATTCTCACTCTCCATAAAAGTTTTACATTTGAGAGAGCGTCATCAAAGTTTATCTGAATAAAAGCTGACTATATTACGGTGAGGGCAGAAAATATAATTACACGGTTGGACTTCTTAGTTCTGTACAGAAAGGACTCGTGGAAGAGTGGTTTGTGCGGTTAACTGCCCTGCCTATGGTGTTCTGTTTTATTCCCATCTTTAGATATGCAAACTTTTACCAAAAATCATTGTTCTGTGACCCTACATTAAGTTGGCTCAACCAGTTTCAAGCTCAAAGCATAGGATAATACAGTCATCGGTGCCTCAGGTTCAACTTATCCATATTTGGACCAGCGGGTTCAGGTAAGATTGCCCAGTCCACAGTTTAAAAACAAATCTGAACCAACACCCCGGACCAGTTGCCGTACTTAGCATCAATCACACTGGAAAATAAGCAGCTTAGGATCTCACACTGTGTATTCTATGGTTTCAGCATCATCTATTTAAAAGTAGTAGAAAAGAACAATAAGAAACAAAATAGATGTCATTTTTATAGTAGAGAGAGAATTCAAGATCATACCTCATTTGCATCTTTGCAAACTTCAGTACCAAATTTTATTGGCCACTTGACCCTCCAGCATCTGTTGGTTTTTAAAGGAAAGCAAATGGTTCATAACTTTATTTAGGGGGAGGGGGCGGGGGTAGGGGGGAGTTGCAATCATATATATATATATATATATATATATATATATATATATATATATATATATATATATATATAGACTTGTATCCTTTCAAAAGGATTTGATCCCGGATCCTTCCCACTCAAATTCAACCCTCCAACATTCGAATACAAGATCCACTCCGTTGAAGTTGATCTATACTATTTCAAGTATCTATAAACCAAAAATCAAGTGTTTTAAATACTTTTTGCCCATCCATCAAGTAGGGGAAAAACGGACGGCCTAAATAGTGAGTTGGTTAGTTTAACGGTGTAGAACATTTGAAATCTAACAAAAATTAGTTTATAGGGGTTTTTAAATGTTTAGATCATAATGAAATGGCCGGATCGAGAATTTGTATGTCTAAAGACATAGATCTAACCAACTCACTACTTTCGGCCGTCCATTTTGCGTCGCTTGATGGATGGGCAAAAAGTATTTAAAACACTTGATTTTTGGTTTATAGATACTTGAAATAGTATAGATCAACTTCAACGGAGTGGATCTTGTATTCAAATGTTGGAGGGTTGAATTTGAGTGGGAAGGATCCGGGATCAAATCCTTTTGAAAGGATACAAGTCTATCTCATATATATATATATATATATATATATATATATATATATATATATATATATATATATATATATATATATATATATATAGAGAGAGAGAGAGAGAAATGTAAATCAGCTGACACAGGAGGCAAATTCGTCCTATGTCGCACTCAAAAATCATATTTCCCGAATGAATTTTCAAGATCCGACCGTACATTATCATCTTCATATTCTAAGATATACACATATAAAAAATCAAGTGATTTGAAGTTCGTTTACTCATTGATCTAAACGTTCTATTTTATTCTATTGTTAAAAAACCGTTAATGTTTGAACCCAAAAAAAATGTAGTAAACAAACTTCAAATCACTTGATTTTTTATATGTATATATCATAGAATATGAAGATGATAATGTGTAGTCGGATCTTGAAAATTCATTCGAGAAATTTGATTTTTGAGTGCGACATGGGAGGAGTTGCCTCCTGTGTCAGCTGATTTACATTTCTCTCATATATATATATATATATATATATATATATATATATATATATATATATATATATATATATATATAGAGAGAGAGAGAGAGAGAGAGAGAGAGAGTAGTAGTGAACCTTTCTTTACCAACACGTCTTGCTAGTTCTTCAGCTAAAGCCTGGCCAGGGGCGTCAGCATCTGTTGCTAGAATTATGCGAGATGCCTGGAAATATCCCATGGTTTGCAGATTCCGTTAAAAAATGTAACAAAATCTCCGGGAAAACGATTTGTGACGTTAACTTGTTTAGCAGTGTTGAGATGATCACCCGATCTAGATACTCTTTGCAGTTCCATAAATATTGAAACTTTGTGTCCTAGCTTTACCAAGAATATCAAGGGAAAGTTAGTTCTTCATTAACAAGTTCAAATAACATAAGAAAACTGAAAGATGAAAAAAATATTAAATTAACAAAAAGTAAAGAAAATGTAAAGCAGAATGACTAAGGATTCAAGCAAAAGCAAACAAACTTGAACAGTCAGAACTCAGAATTCAGCACACAAGCAAAATTAACCTGGATATATAAAGCCAAGCCTAAAGCTAGGGTTTTTTCTACATCACCATACCTAATGAGCCTAGCCAGATTAGGTGACTAGAGCCCTTCCTTCTGTTAGCATCTTTTCAGGTGGCATTCTCTGTTAAGTACTTGGGTTATCTCCTAGACGCAATTCTATGTACTAATTAATGTGTCACCTAACACAGTGGTAAAAAGCCTCGTTCCAGTGGGCAAAAGATTTGGTGTTCAAATCCTGACTGCACCAGGATACGGCCTATTCTCCAACAAAACAAAAGGTACTAATGTGCACAAAAATCATGATATATTGTGAAATTGGAGGGTTTTCTTTTCTTGTTAATCAATTGAAAAGGTTCCTGAATACATAAATTTGCAATAACTACTTGGGCAGGTCAATAGAAATTATAGAATCTATTAAACCACTAAACCAAATAGAGTGAATTTATATATTTCGCAAATCACACTCATTATTTGACATGTTGGCCGGTAAAAACAGCATATACAACAAGATGAGTGTAGCACAAATGAGAACTTTAAGATGGACGAGTTGCAAAACATATGTACCAAAGAATATACATATATTGAGGATAAGATGGTAGAGAACTAATTACTGATACATGGAGCTGTAGAATAAAGCCTTGACAAAGATCAAGTACAGACTGTCACTCAGATTTATGTTAAACAATTCAATAAGGGGAGGGGAAGCCATACTATAATGTACATGCTAGATTTAAGGATGAAACTGAGCAAGCTTGAGACGCAACCATTTCCCTTTACAGGAATGACTGGAGAAGAAGGATTCATAACACCAACTGCGGACAGTGGCTTGGGAAAAGACACAGTTATGGTTCTATCTTAATTTCAACAAACACTATTTCCTCATCTAGTTTAATGTTTCCTCTTTCCTTACAACATCAAGATCGGTAGACCGTCAAAGTGTGCTGCTGTCCTCAGCCAGATTTTTGCAACAGTGAAGTCTTCATTTCAAAGTTTTGGGGTTGGCTAAATCCTTTTATCTCATTCAGCAAGGGCAAATGGGAATAAGTTTCTTTAATCTCTTTAGCTTATTTCAGGCCTCAGAGTTGAATGCAATTTCCTGTTGTAAATGTTTCATCTTCACTCCTATATTCCTTCGTAGTCAAAAAGAAATTGGAGGGTTGCTCCTTAGCTGCATGAGATTAAACCATGATTTAAAATCTCGGTATTGGTATCGGGATCGGTCAATAATTTTGTGTCAATATTGTCAATGCCAGTCGTCAATGTCGGCTACATCGGCCATGTCGGCAATATTATCTCGAATATTGGCCGATATTATAGAGTTAATATTATAGCATGTAGCTCAAAATCCAATACTATATATATCATAATCAACCGATATTTCAAACCATAGATGAAACTAATCAAACCGATTAAACTAATTAAACAGGTTTCATCCTGATTAAATTGCGCACTGAATTGGGTAGGCAGCATTTCCAACCCACCAACTGGCCTACCAGATTCATTATGGACCGTTTGCTCCATACCTGACCGATTTCTAATGGAGAAATAGATAATGATATCAATGATGATGACAACCTTAATTCAAGGCCGCCTCCTATTAAATTAGCTAACACCATATTTTTTTTTTGACTTCAATCCTCGTTCATTTTTTTTGGTTTTCGTTGGTTTGCTCCTATTTTGGCAACTCCCTCAACAACGGGTACACTTAAGAGTTTTCACTAGATATGTTTAACCATCTCAAATAATTATTTATCATCTTATCCTCAATAGTAGCTTTCCCTAACTTCATACAAACATGCTCAATTTTTTTTTCAATTTTGGACTACCACTTAATATACTTTTTTAGTCTTGTTGTTTCCTAATTGCCTAATATTCGGATCTACAAAGCATATTGTAAACCCTAGCCTTTGGTTTCATGGTTATCCCATGGTCTTCATGGGACTTGAAAAGCACTTATCCACTTCAAACAACCTTCTTTGATTATATGAACGACGCAATCTCGCTATCCTGATTAATGATTGATCCTCAAAAACAAACATCATCAGTGTTGGATAATATGTTTCTTCAATATTTCACTACAAGATCATTTCTTCTCATACTTCCAGTACAAGCAGGAAAAATAATCATGTGAAAGTTATGCAGTCTCACTAGAAATGACGATAGCAGGATTCCAAAACAAATAGGTCCAAACCTCTTCGTACATGTGTGAACAAATTCTTACTCCATACGTCCCAAGTGTAAACAATGTCGAGATTTCAATGTAAATTTAACATCTATTGCATGTCACCTCTAAAATACCACCTTTCACAAGAACACCGTTCTACTAACATCACGCATGATGGCATGAGTTTTCACAAAAAAATTCACCTTATACCATGTACCTACCTTCCACATTGTTCGTTCACTGGCATTGATTTTCATCTTCCATACACATTTTACCGATCCGTCTCCCTAGGCCTTTCATTTAGATTTAGTAGTTTACAAATAAGGATTTATCTAGCTTTAAACACATAATTTCTTATCGAAGTTCCATTGTTCCCATGCTTTACATTGTAGTCATCGTTTCAGGAATATATAAATTGTTTCCGCTATATTTCATTCATTGCTTCATCAGAACATTTATCTATCCCCATTTGGAAATGACCATATTGCTCAACTACATTCGGAGAATAACATTAATCAATGAGCCTCTCTAAGTTATATTTCTCAGCCTTTCTTGGTAAATTTCTCAGTTGCCAGTAATCCATCAAGAATCAGCTAATTATAAAGATTCAGTAATAATTTCAGATTATTCCTTAGGAAGAGGAATGATCAGAACATCAGGTTTATCATAGTTCACTAATTAGCTAAGTCCAAGAATTATTAGGCTCCTTCATAAGCTTTACAAACTCATTCACCTTGAACTGCTAATCACATCAGCAGAAGCTATGAACTGGCCTAGGCACAATGAGCTATTAAATTAGCATCAAGACTCTATGAAATTGGTACCAAATTTCTATATATTCTTACAATTTTACCGGATGTCTCCAGAGAGACTGGTGCCAAAATTTTGATAAGGAAACTACGAGGAAGTGTCTTCCCATAAAACATTAAGCGCCAGCAAAAGATAGACCTACCTTTTTTAGCCAAGCAGCTTATACCTGTGCAATCAAGGAGCGGCAACAAAGAAATTTGGAACTCATTCTAGAATAAGAACTCAAGCATTAAACCAAGAGAACGATAGAATAAGATACAAAAAGCTAAAAATCCACAAATCAATTATGATTTATTGCTTCAAAACATCAAAAAGACTAGCGTATCATCTGGACCTTGTCTTCATCTGGTGGATCTTTGGAAACTTTTCCCGGTGCTCCATCAGGAACACTAACACAATTAGTGTAGCCAGCTTCTTCCATTGCGAGCTTATCCATTTCACCTTCAACCTATATAATAAGCACATGGGAAAAGATCATAGCTACAAGAAGAAAAAGATTATCTTCTGGCAAGGAAAAAAAAAGATAACAATAAACTGAAATACATGGACGGATGGAAGATTACTATGATAATATCACTCTCATTTCTAATGTCATCAAGTCCATAGAATATTCTTTCAGTGTCTGATTCCTGATAAAAAGAAAACATTCAGTAAAAAAAAATCATGAAGATAAAATACAGATAACAAATAGCAACAGAATTAAGCCTCCTGCGCAAGTATATATGATTAGTTTCTAACTATTTAGGGACTAATGCAGCATAAACCTGCCAGAACTTTTTGTCCATGCTCCGATACTTGCAGCCGACAAGCATTCCATCCCGTTTGTAAGGAAAAGCAATAACTGTCTGTAGACATCATTTATCTTGTCAGGTATTGCCGATTACTGATATATAGAAGTACTGTAACACTTATGCAAAAAAAAAGAGAGAAAGGAAAAAAAGAAAAACCTCATTCCCGGAGCGACGCTGCTTGACAGAATTCCTTCGAAGTGTTTCAGCCGATATCATTCTCGACTTTAAATATACAAGGATCTGAAGGAAACAAAGATGGAACAATGTAAAGAAATAAGTAATGGACTGTACGAATTAGGAGCATGTGAAGTGCAGTTGATGCTCTTAGGGTTAGCTCCTCATTTTCTTCTAAATACCACGTCATTAGCCATGGAACATGGACCAATGGTCAATCTTTGATTGATGCCCAGCCATACCATTCATCAATGCAATTATATTCGACAAATTTTCAACATCTGTTGAACATCTTGATGAATGCTATTCTCTGGTTACCTATACATGACATTAATTTTAGACACCCTCTTGTCTCGTTCATAATAATGCACTTGCTCACCCAAGAAAATGCTTAAGCAACCAAATGACTCAACTGCATCTTATGTTGTGCCTTTAAGTGTACTGTTTAAAAAGATATCACCAGATAACATGACTTCTAGTGCTCTGCACGCACCACATATACCTTTATGAGCTTCTAATGAAGTACAAATACACTGAATCTATTCCCCAAAAGCCAATTGTCTGTTTGTATTTCTTGAACAATAAGGTAAATAAACAATATGCAAAAATAAAAAAAATCACTACCTCTTCAGACAGTGGCTCTAGCTGAAGTTCCTCTTCGCTGAGTACTCTGTGTGATTTACCTTTTGAAGTTTGACGCCGGCTGACATCGAGCATCTTGCCATCCAGAGAACCCTGAAAATAAATGGTAGTCACTGGTAAAGTGCAAAAACAACTCAATGCTTCCAATAAGTGATAATTATAACATCCAAAAAGGGTCTGGCATCTCTAAATCCATGATACCTGGATACAACCCTTCCATTCACATTTTCTTCTGTGGCATGTCCACACTGCAGCCCTTCTACATCAACAAAAGGGACACAAACATTAAAATTCGGGAATTACATAGTTGTGCTGATTTAAAGAAAAATATTTTAGAAGATGGAGATAATGCTGGCAAGTAAAACCAGACTCACCCATCTACACTGATATTAAGGGCCAGGCTTTTCTCCTTTGACTCCCCTCCTTCACACTAGTATATCATAAACATCACACGGGTTTATACATAGCATAATTCTAATAAAAAATAATATTTAAAAAAGGATCAAAAGCACACAAATTATGTGTATCTAATTGTACACTGATGACTAGCTTAATCTCAGATGTCACAGATGCTTCAAAACCATATATCCATCTGTTTGTCTGTTTGCACCAACTATCAAAGAACACTTGTCTATGCATGCCCTCAAATAAGTTATATATAGACCATGCAAGATGAGAGCCAACAGCATGTAATTACTCTATAAATAAATTTATTGGGGGAACTGCAGAAGGAGATGACATCTATAAGGCGAATGGAATTTAAGCCCTTCCTGTACACTGTCAAAACTTCCCTTGTATCCCATCAATCATATGCACCTGTGGCAACCAATCAATCAATTTTGAGCTCAAATTTATTTTTAAGTAGGATTAACCTACACCAGTCCTACATCTGACTTTGGACTCTTAAATATTCTCTCAAACCCACACAAGCACACCCACACACACACATTAACTAGGAGTCTTGGACATTCTCTCAAACACAACATGTATGTGTGTGCACATGCACACACAAAAAAGAAAGAAAAAAGAAAGAAAAAGGAAAATACTAAGCATCTAAGTGCAATTTGGCCACTTAGCTTAAAAGTAATAATTTAAAAACAAAACTTTTCTGGTCAAGTAGATATTTGACTGCATAGGGAGATGCGTTCTGCTTAACTCTGAATTTGTGTGCCTCGGAGTTGAATGGACTTGCCTATAGAAAATTTATTCTCTCTCTTCCTTCTTCTAGACGATTTCTCGAGTCTAAGATAATTTGGCGGACATCAACACACCTTTTAGGTTAGGACATGTCCCTCTCTTGTGCATAGTCTTTTGACCAAGAAGTTGGCAATTATGAGAGTGTTGACATCAAGTCGACAGCCATTCATAGAACTCAAACTTTCGTGGATCCTTGCTCCATAGCTGATCTCGTCAAACAAAGCTTAGATGATGATGATGATAAGATTTTTTTACTGCATATATTTTCTTCAAAGAGTCTACTAAACTTGGGTTCTAAACAAAAGTCCTGGACTTAAATGCTTTTCCTTTTACATCAAAGCTCCCTTCAGGTTTTCCCCAACACCTATGTGGTGTATCACTCACCAAATATGTTGTTAATAGCGGGAAACATCAGTCAGAATAAGCATCAGCTAGTAAATATTTTGATTATTAGAAGACTCCAAAAACTTCCCTTAACATGTTCGTATCCGTGACAAGTAAAAGCTAAATTGTAATATCCCCTAACAATTCTTATAAATTATTTGAACTACTTATCATTATTATTATTGAATTATCTATTTTTGTACATGTGTATAAGTATATGTACATGTTATATTTATATAGTATTATTGCCATTATTATTATCCTTATGTTATTATTGTTTATTATTTTTAATTATTATCATTATTATCATTTCTTTTATCCTCTCTTTTTCATTTTTCCAAGCCATGCCATAATTCTTCTTTTAGTTTGATTTTCTTTGAACCAAGCCTAAGTTTAGCCCCACCTGTCAACTCCCTCTTTTCCCTTCTTTCACTTTCTTTTTTTCCTAAGTCCACATGAGCTCAAGCCTCATCTTTAATTTCTCATTTTACTTTCTTTTATAATCTTGGTTTAGCCCAAGGCCCAACCCAATCTCCTTATTTACATGTATATTATCCTCCAAACCTATACCCAAACCCATTATACAATATCCAAACCCATTACCCAATATTCCAACCTAATCTAATCCTAATGAATCAAATAAGATCCTAACAACTAAATCCCATCTAATCATATCCTAACTAAACCCAAATATCTCTCAACTCTAATCACAATCAAACCAAAAACCAAATCCCTTCATAATCTTCTCCCTCACCACAAACACAGCCGCCCTCTCCAAGCCTGGCGCACGTCTCCGCCGAGCCCGCAACCACCACCTCATCTTGCCTGGGAGCTTCTCCAACCTTGCTGCCATGGTCGATGCCTCTACGTGGCCGAGACCAGTCCACACCCGGGCATCCCCTCTGGCAAACTCCGCGACGCTCCGCGACAAATCGATCTCATCCGCAAGCACTCCGGTGAGCCGTTGACGGCCTCCGCCATCCCCTCCAGCGAGCTCCGCCGCGGACACTCACGCCATCATGCTGTCGTGAGTCCCCTCCCTCGATTCATTCTCTCATATATATATTTGCATGTGTGTGTTTATTATTACGGTATTGGTATGTCTTGTAAATAATATGTATGCATGGGTTTTGCATGCATGGCTTTACACATGTATAGTGTGTGCGTTAGTTAAGTGTTCTATGCATGAATGTGTAGCTGTAAATTATATATATGATGTGTAGTTGTGTGGGATGGCATCTTTCGCCTCTCCGTAGGTCGCCGTTGATCACCGTCGGCGAGCGCGAACGCACTTCACGGCAAGATCCTCTATCCGTCGATATCCTCCGCAGCCCCCGACCCCTCTGCCGAAGTCTCCGTCGGCGCGCCGCAAGTCACCCAATTGTGTGTGAGTTCCGTCTCCCTCTTTATGTAATTTGTGTTATTATATCATTTCATTATTTCAGTTGAATTGTGTTGGAGTCCCGAGACTTTGCAAAGAAATCATGATTTGATTGTATAATTGAGCTCTTTGCTGGCTACTAGATGGTTAACCTTGCAGTTTGTCTTTCTTATGGCTGCTGTTTTCTATTGACTATAAAGCCCCACTCTTTTCTAAATAAGAGCGGACATTTGACTTCCATTGTTATTACTTTATCTGAAAAATCTTAGTTACTGAACTGCAGGCTGATCATTTACCTGTCAGTAGTCTAGGAATTTTATTGAATGCTATGTTGGCAAACACTAATAAACTAAGCAAGAACACCAATAAACTCACTTATAGATTAAATTGAGTGTAATTTGTGTGATATGCATTATAAATGCATTAGGATTTTAATAATGTATAGATGTGTAAGCTTGTATTATATAATTATGTTATAATGTTAATACTTCTTCCTTTACCTAACAAACTCATGTTCAAAACACTTAGCAAAGTCTAGAACTACAAAACAGTCAAACTAATTTATCTATTTATGACTATTCACTACTCTAATCTCTATAAAATTGATAATAGCATGACTATTCTAATTTTGCTTGTTACAGCAAGCAGGAAGTCAATGCTAAGCACATCAAATTTATAGCTGGGTTTTCTTATCCTTTTGGTGGTTGGCTGCTAGGAAAGTATTTAGAGAACTTGTTCCTTAAGCAACTGAAAAGGGGTGTCATAGTTCATCTCTTTTTGTAAATGATTTGGTAATCTTATTAAAACTTATTTGTGCTATCTTATCTACCTTACATGATTTTTTTTTAATCCACCGAAAGAAACCTTCATTGAAAGGTAAAACTTTTACCATCTTAATCAGCCCTGAAAGTTCCTATCATTTGAAGATTTTTTATTAAGATCATCTTCATTTCTTACCAGTTCTTTCTATTATATGATAAAAATAAAAAATAAAAAAACTTGTTGCTATGCTAAGTTTGTAACAAAACAATACTTGTTGATGACTAAAATTCCAACACTACTTAAATAACCAATGGTGCTTAGGAGTTTTATATCCTGTAGAATGCAAAATCTCCTAAATTGTTATATTATCATATGTTAAGGGGGGTTTCTTTGATTATTATTTTGTTAGCTTCTATTTTTCTTAAAGAAACCTTAAATATTTGGTTTTTTTATGTTTCAGTTTGTAAAAGAATTAGAAAAGATTGGGTGATAATTTAGGACGTTGACAAGATCGTTTATACCCGGGTTGGGTATTCTGTTTTTGTGCTTTACATTATATGGGTACATATATTAATGTGGACATGCATGAGTGTATGCCTATGAAAGTGTGTGTGTGTGCGCGCGCACGCATGTGTATGCAATTGTATAGGTATGGGTACATGTGTATGTATGTAATGATGTTAGCATGTGTGTATGAATACGTGTATATTTGTATATCAAGTGTGTGTTGGGTTGCGTGTTACAGCAATAAGGACCGACTCGCGAGATTCGGATCCAATCCGGATCCGTGCTTACTGTGGAGCCGATACACTGACAATTTGAAGACTGACCCATGGCATGATCTGAAGATCTATACTGGTTCGCGCAGTGAAGACCAGACGACGATTCGGTTCCGAAACCGCGTCATTTTATGTGAGTGTTTGCTCTTGTATCATTTTCCTATTTCTTATTGTCAATAATATTCATATGTTACCTGTATCACTTCATGAGACATCAATAACCATTCACTGTATTTATTTAATTAATATGAGCGTTTATCAGCATCAATTCATGTGTAGAGGATTGCCACCATTGATTCTGGACTGATTGTGGTGTACCTTAGGCTGTGACTTGACTCGAGCTATTGATTGACTGACCTAGTTCATATTTGAGGACAAATAGCATAACTACATAACATGTTACGTGGGCATAATTTATGTTGTCGAAAGTTACTGGGAAAGTATCGTTAGGCCGTAACGCTCGGTACAGTTCTATTCATCGTATACACGGTTATTGTTATTGTTCACTGTTCTTATTACTGTTCACCGTGTATATGATTACTGTTACTGTACTTACTGTTACTGTCATTGTATCATCCCAGTGTTCTACGTAACATGAAATTGATTACTCTAATTGAATTAATTAATAAAGTAATTAAAAAACTTACACCGGGATTGGGGAAATTGATGGAGGAGACAGATTTTGTATTTTGGGTGGACCTATGATACAGGTTGCGCAGCCGACTGAGGGTTCCACTGCAGGGTTCCTGGGGGATGACTGACATCCCATCTGTACTGTTATTGTTCACTTTTTCACAGTGAGATTACTGTTACTGTTACTGAGTACCTAGCGGTACGGCCTGGCTCAGCGCCAGGAAACTGAGGCCGTGGTCCCGGGTATGTACGAGACCCACCTAAAGCATGGATAATGTCTCCAACCAATCAGTTTCAATAATTCAAGACCTCGATTGACACGTGTGATAGGCGTAGTATGGGATGTGTCTATTACAGGTGACGGTGTTCGCTGACATAATTAATAATGATAAATCATTAATGTATTATGACTGACCGTAATCACCTGGCTGTGCATATATATAAGTTATGATAGAAACATGATTGTACATATGACTAGAGTGTATACCAGACTAGTGACATCTAGTTTTGTACTGACTTTATACCTTATATTCATGTTTTATATCTTATTTCTGTTTATTCTAGTATAAATGTTTCATAATCTGCTCATATTTATATTTTGATAAAAGCTATTGTTTAGTAGCTTATTTTGTATTTTAGGGTTTTTGTATATGAATAACAACCTAGTGTACAAGTTTATAAGAGTTAAATATAAAAATATAATAAAAAATACATATACATAGTTATGCCAATGTGCCTGGATTGGAGAGATCCCATGTTCGACACCCTATGTCCGTGTTAGAGTAGGCATTCATGTCTGCCTCTACAAATCATAATGTATCCCTTGCCTACAGCTTTTGATGTCTTAAGCAGTTTTAATGAATCAACGTGACAAACATTCCGCATTTTATTTGCCCTATGTAATGGGATACAACTCTTTCAAGTGTCCTATGTGCAGCGGAGCTGTAAATTTTGCCAGTGTCGTTATATCCAGAAGCATGATCCTTTTGGGCCCCCTGCGACAAATGACACCACCTTTCTAACAGCAGCACTTACGAACCTCAGCCCAAGGCAGTTGTATTTTTCCCTTTATATTCCACAAGTCATTAATTGATTTGGGGAATACAACCCCATTAAATACATATGATATATTCCAATACATGACGCTGTCAAGGGAGTAAATATGCATTGGCATTTATATGCAAGAAATTAAGAGAATAAAGCGCATGACATTTTATTACTGCACTAGGCTGCTAGTTTCCATAAACAAAAATGGCAATGAAAGAAGCAAAATGACAAAGAATGCAACTTCGTCTGATGCAGTTCTTATCTCTCAGGCTTGCCGGGTTTGTTGCTTCTGATTCACCTCTGAATTTGATCCATTCTTATCTTTCTTCTTTTCCCTCTTTTTGAATGTAACGGCTATGATGAATTAATTCTGAGCCGTCTTCTTCTTTGATAATTCGTTAATGGGCCGGGTCCGGTTCGGCCTTGCGACTCGGAGTCGGGTCCGGCCGAACCCAGTGACTCGCCCGCTTGGGCCCATTGGGATGTCGGGGGTATAAATAAGGGGCCATGGTTACTGTTGGGATCTATGATGTAATTGTGCCCTAAATCGGCCACGAGCTCCAGCTGAGCTCCTTGTACTGAGATCAATAAAGCTCCACTACTTCTTCGTCTTCATCTTCTTCTTTGATTTTGCCTTTGGCGTTGCCAGTTCTCCCTGTTGCTAACCACTTGCAGGTCGAGATGCCGCCGAGGAATCGTCACCGCTACCAACCGATCATCTCCGACGCCTTCGCCGACGGAGAGGTCGCATCAATGGTATCAGAGCCTCAGGTTCCGGAGTTCCCTGAGGATCTTGGAGACGACGGTGTTGACTTCACCCCAAAAGTTGAGCCTCAGAGGTCAGTATCTTTTGATGCAGGTTGTGATTCCAATAAGGATTTAGATCGAGGAAATACACTGGGAGCAGGTTCAACTTCTCAAAAAGACGATCAGTTTGACTTTCGATTTCGAGCTCTGGATGAAAGAACTGCGTTAAGAAATCGGATCTTGGAGGAAAAGGTTGCTGATAATGTGAGAATAATGGATGATCGATTTCGTTCTCTAGAAGGGAAGATAGATCGGGGATATGAAGAGTAAGTATTCTGATCTCCAGACTGTGTCAAGAAACTGTGGGATCTGGACGAATTGACACCACTTCCATGGAGGGCCTGAACTCAACTCTAAAGGAAAAGTTTCACTAGTCCTGCAAAAGAGAGACAGGCAACCATGGGAGGAGGAAAACCAGAGCAGTTCTTGAGAAGAAATCAGAGATCCTTCAATGTCCCTGGTAAACTTCCAATGCCTAAACACCCTAAGGTTGAAATTCCGATTTTCAGGGGAGATGGAGATATCTTAAATTGGCTGTATCAACTGGAACATGTGTTTGCTATACATCATACTCCAATAGAAGATCGAGTAGAGTTCTGTGTCTTCTTCCTTCAAGGAGAGGCTCTGCTATGGTGGAGGTGGTTGGAAAAACAAAAGGGATCAGTTACATGGCCAGAATTTTATGAGGAGATGATACTGCAGTATGGACCAGATGACTTAGATGATCCCCTGGCTGCCTTAGCTAATCTGAAGCAGACTGGGACAGTTCAGGAGTACCACAAATCTTTTATCAGGCTGGCTCACTTGGTTGATGAATCTGAGAAGAATTTAATTAGCTTATTCTTATCAGGATTGAGGAAAGATTTAAGAGGAAAGGTAAAGTTGGATAAACCTTTGACAATGGTGTCAGCTTACAGAAGTGTCATAGCTAGAGAATCCATTACAGCAGCAGAAAAGAAATTAAATAAATTTCCTTCATACAAGGGAAATGTCAGCTCACCAGGGTTAAGCCCAAGAAGTTCTGTGGCTCCAGCTGCTAGCAGAGAAGGGGGTTCTGTAACCAATGCTCCAGTCAGAAGATTGTCTCCTTCACAGGTTGAGGAGTATAGGAGGAAAAGCTTATGTTTCAAGTGTGATGAGCCTTACTCTCCTGGACATAAATGTAAGGGAAAAAGCTTGATGCTAATTGAGTGTGAAGATGATGAGGGTGAGCAAGAGGAGGAGATCTTGTTGAGGCCTAAGGAGGAACTTGGGAAAAATTTACATGAACTTTCACTTAATGCCATGGAGGGGAGTGCATCACCTAGAACTATTAGGCTGTATGGACAGGTTAATAAGAAACCAGTTATGGTGTTAGTGGATACTGGATCTACTCATAACTTCATTGATCCAAAGGTGGTACAGAGAACTGGTCTGATAACAACACCAGAGGTAGCTTTTCAGGTCACCATAGCTGGAGATGATAAATTACAAAGTGAAGGGTTGTGTAGGTCTGTTTGCTTTAAGTGCCAGGGACTGGAAATAGTTACTGATTTTCATATCCTGCCTATAGGGGGTTGCCAGATGGTGTTAGGAATTGATTGGTTGCAATCTTTGGATGAAATGACTATAAATTTTAAAGAAAAGAAGTTAAAGATCATTAAGGATAATCACTCTTGGGAATTGCAGGGGTATCCTCTAATGACATGGAATTGGTTTCAGCTAAAGCCATGGAGAAAACTTTGTATCAGTCAGCTAAAGGTTGGGTTCTATATATCTGTCAACAAAAAGAAACCCAATCTGAGACAGAAACTAATCTACAGTTGCAGCCCCTATGCAAGGAATATGAAAAAGTTTTTGGAGAAGTAATGGGTCTACCTCCTAAGAGGAGTCATGACCATCAGATATTATTGATGCCTGGAACTGATCCTATTAACTTGAGACCTTATAGACACCCTTGGGAACAAAAGAATGTGATAGAAAGAATGGTGGAAGAAATGTTGGAGACAGGTATCATTAGGAACAGTAGGAGCCCTTATGCTTCCCCAGTGGTGTTGGTTAAAAAAACTGATGGGACTTGGAGATTGTGTGTAGACTATAGAGCCCTCAACCAAAAAACAGTCAAGGATAAATTCCCCATACCTTTAATTGATGAACTGCTTGATGAGTTACATGGGGCAAAAATATTTTCAAAGTTGGATCTAAGGAGTGGATACCACCAAATTAGGATGAGAGAAGAGGACATACCCAAAACAGCTTTCAGAACTCATACTGGGCATTATGAGTATTTGGTTATGCCCTTTGGGCTGACTAATGCTCCTGCTACTTTCCAAGCTTTGATGAATGAACTGTTTAAGCCCTACTTGAGGAAGTTTGTACTCATTTTCTTTGATGATATCCTTGTCTATAGCAGGAACCTGCGGGATCATTTATATCATGTGAGAGTGGTGCTACAAATATTAAAAGAGAATCAGCTCTTTGCTAAAAGGAGCAAGTGTCAGTTTGGAGTGACTGAGGTTGCTTACTTGGGGCATGTGGTATCAAATCAAGGGGTAGCTGTGGATAAGAGTAAGATACAGGCTATATTAGATTGGCCAATTCCCAAAACTCTGAAGGCTTTAAGGGGATTTCTGGGTCTGGCTGGGTATTACAGGAAGTTCATTAAAGGTTATAGCACCCTTGCAGCACCTCTAACTGCCCTTACTAAGAAACAGGCATTCCAGTGGAATGGAACAGCACAAAAGGCATTTGAAGATTTAAAGTTTGCTCTTACTAATCCACCAGTTCTAGCTCTTCCCAATTACAATTCACCATTTGTAATTGAGTGTGATGCTTCTGCCAGCAGAATTGGGGCAGTTCTTATGCAAGAGAATCATCCTATTGCTTATATCAGTCAAGAGTTGAAAACTTCCAATAAATATGCTTCAGCTTATGAAAGAGAGATGCTGGGTCTACTGTTGGCTACTAAGAAGTGGAGACAGTATTTATTGGGGAGGGAATTTATAGTAAAGACTGATCACAAGCCTCTGAAGTATCTCCTAGAACAGAGGTTGTATACAGAAGCTCAGCATACCTGGTTACTGAAACTGTGCAATTTCAGATACAGGGTTGAGTACAAAAAGGGAAAGGAAAACATAGCTGCTGATAGTCTTTCTAGAAGGGATGAAAGTCCTGATATGCCTACCTTGCTGGAAATAACAGTGGTGGAATCTGATTGGGTTGGGTTGCTTAAAGAAATGGTCAAAACTGATACCTTCTTTTCTGAGTTGAATACCAAATGGAATGAGGGACAGTTGGATACTTCTAAGTATCAGAAAAGAGGTGACTTATTCTATTACAGGGGTAAAATCCTCATAAACCCTTCTTCTTCCCTCACTCAGTTGCTTCTGTCTGAACACCATGATACTCCTGTGGGTGGACATTCTGGATATGAAAAGACTTACCAAAGGTTGAAAAGAGTGGTATATTGGCAGGGAATGAAGAACAGTATCAAAAAGTATATTAGAGAATGTGAGATATGTCAGAGGTGTAAGTATGAAAATACTAAGCCTGCAGGATTGTTGCAACCTTTGCCTCTTCCTCAAAATGTATGGGAAGATATATCCATGGATTTTATAGAGGGATTACCAAAGAGTGGAGGTAAGTCTGTTATCCTTGTCATTGTTGACAGGCTAACAAAATTTGCACATTTTTTGGCACTCTCTCACCCATATACTGCAAAGACTGTGGCTGCTGTCTTCATGGATAATATATACAGCTTATATGGAATGCCTCAGAGTATAGTTTCTGATAGGGATGCTGTGTTCACCAGTGACTTCTGGAAGGAGCTATGGTCTCTACAGGGAACTAAGCTTCTGTTCAGTACCTCATTCCACCCTCAGACTGATGGGCAAACAGAGGTAGTAAACAGGTGTTTAGAGACTTATCTGCGTTGCTTTTGTTCTCACAAACCTCAAGAGTGGAGTAAATGTCTGGCATGGGCTCAATACTGGTATAATACCAGTTGGCATTCGGCTATCAAGGTCTCTCCTTATCAGGCTGTGTATGGGAAAATGCCTCCTACTATCTCCTCTTACATTCCCAGAACTGCCAGATTACAGAGTGTTGAGGAGGCATTACTAAATAGAGATGCAACCCTTCAACTGCTAAAAAATAATTTGGTCTATGCTCAGGATAGAATGAAAAAAATGGCAGATTTGCACAGGTCTGAGAGGTCTTTTGAAGTGGGGGAGTGGGTATTCCTGAGGTTACAGCCTTACAGGCAAGTTTCAGTAGGGGGAAAAAGATCCCATAAGCTTTCTCCTTTGTTCTATGGTCCCTATAAAATTTTGGAGAGAATTGGTTCAGTGGCCTACAAATTAGAGTTACCTGAGGGGGCCAAAATACATCCTGTGTTCCATATTTCACAACTTAAAAGGAAGTTGGGTGAAGCTATTCAAGTACAAAATCAGGTCCCTGCTCATGCTGTAGAAGTGATCAAGGAACCTGAATTAATCTTGGATAGGAGAATGGTCAAGAGGCTTGGAAAGGCTACCACTGAGGTGCTGATTAAATGGAAGCAATTGCCTGAAGATGAAGCCACCTGGGAGAATTACTGGGAGCTGATTAAAAGGTTTCCTGACTTCGATCTTGAGGCAAGATCGATTTCAAGGGGGGAGCATTGATGCAGTTCTTATCTCTCAGGCTTGCCGGGTTTGTTGCTTCTGATTCACCTCTGAATTTGATCCATTCTTATCTTTCTTCTTTTCCCTCTTTTGAATGTAACGGCTATGATGAATTAATTCTGAGCCGTCTTCTTCTTTGATAATTCGTTAATGGGCCGGGTCCGGTTCGGCCTTGCGACTCGGAGTCGGGTCCGGCCGAACCCAGTGACTCGCCCGCTTGGGCCCATTGGGATGTCGGGGGTATAAATAAGGGGCCATGGTTACTGTTGGGATCTATGATGTAATTGTGCCCTAAATCGGCCACGAGCTCCAGCTGAGCTCCTTGTACTGAGATCAATAAAGCTCCACTACTTCTTCGTCTTCATCTTCTTCTTTGATTTTGCCTTTGGCGTTGCCAGTTCTCCCTGTTGCTAACCACTTGCAGGTCGAGATGCCGCCGAGGAATCGTCACCGCTACCAACCGATCATCTCCGACGCCTTCGCCGACGGAGAGGTCGCATCATCGTCGCGATTGGGATCAAAATCAAATTCTTCACCAGGATTCATGAAACATATCAAGTCTGGAAGAATTCGGGTACTAACATCAAAATTGTATTAAAAGTTAGGATTGAATTAAAAAATCAGAATAGGAATAAAAGTACCTCCGGGCATATCATCTTTGGTTGTTGTCCCGGCAGGCAATCACCATGACCAATACCTAATTCCTCCAGCTTTTTTCTCAATATTTTGAATCGCTTGTGAATATCCATTTCAGCATCCAGTGGTGCATGATGAACTTTACAATATTTGGGAAACAAACAAATAGTAAGTAAATAAGAAGTTCAAATATTAATTTTTACCTAGTAAGTGAACAAGTAAAGTTTGAAACATGTTAGCAGATGGGTACAAAACAGAAGAAAATAAACCTAACATTGATGTTTACAGGACTTAAAACTTTCACTGTTAGCAAATGGCTGTCCAATGTCAGGGAAAATGCTGCAAGTTTAAGCTAAGTAGTATCCATAATAAACACAATGCAAATATTCAACGTAAAGGCACGAATTTGGAAGAGGCTTCACAGATTTTATTAAGAAGAGAAAAACTAACGGTAACAACAAAGAGAAATAACCCTAAACTATGAGAATGAACAAATGGGTAGTAGTGAAAAGCGAAAAAGATTGCATCTTTGAGGTTGAACCGATACCTTCTCTCGTTGTTGGGATGGTAAGCTGGCGAGGGGGGCGGAACCCAGACGACTTCAGAGCAAAAAGCACAGTTCTGGAGGGGCCTTTTCGCAAATTGGTCGACAGAAAGAGTGGGCCGGGGCGAGGAGAGGGGACGATGGGTAGGGTGGCGCCGGCGGAGAATTTGACCGGAAGGTGACGGAAGCCGGTGGACATGAAGACGTTGGAGCGGAGGAGGGGGAGGCGTCGGGGTATCAGAGGCATGGGAAGGGATGAGAGCTAAGTTTCCACGGCAGCGTAGGGGTGGATTGGGAACGGAAGGTGGGGTTCTGGAAGGAGTTTTGGGGACAGGGAAGAGAGAAGGGTTGGGGCTCAGAGAGGAGAGGGAGGGAGGATGAGAGAGGAGACAGCTCGAGAGAGGGTGGTGGCGAGAGAAGAAAAAGGGCGGCGGCGAGGCGAGAGAGCCCGAGAAACAGAGAGTGAGGGAGAGGGAGAGGGTTTGGGTGAGGGTTTTAATTAAACGGGTTCGGGTCTAATTAGGTATAGTTCAAGTAAATCAGATTCGATTCGTTTACTAGTTGGGTAAATGGATATAGGTCTTATTCGGGTCCAGGCCCTATTTAAGTTCAGATCCAGAAAATGGGTTTCCATAATTCATCCAATCGGTTCGATACATATCGGGTCCGGGTGGAAACCCGACCCATTGACAAGCCTATTTGTGGGCTCCTTTCCCCGTTTCGTTTTCCTCTCCTTTCCCTTTTTATTTTTTTCCTGGACTACAGCTAATTGTAGATATATTCATAGCAAAAGAAAAAAAAAATTAAAAAATAAAAAAGAAATCAACTGTAGATATACATTATTTGCTTCAAAATGATTAAAAATAAACTTTAATTCAAGTTTATTAAGAGGATAGCTCCATGTAAGAATTTTAGTGACTGACTTCAGATTTATAAATGTTACATGGAATTAACCTATGATTGAGTTTGGGAGTTATTAACTTTTATGTGGGATTTATTACTTGTTCTAAGAAAAGTAACATAAATACTGCTTATCAAGTTATGGTGGCACTCCAAAGAATATATCATTGTACATTATTAAGCTTGGAATGTATTATCAAGTGCCTGAGTGAGGGGGCAAAAAAAAATTGATTCATAAATTTACATGACCACAAAATTAACTGTAGCACTCTGTAAGTAAGGAAATAATTGTGTAAAAGAGAAAAGAGAAAAGGAAAAGAGGTTTTCTTATTTTTCTTTTCCGGTGTTTGGATAAATAGGGAAGTGAGCAATTATACTTCCCTATTTCCTTACTTCAGTCCACTTCCTTGCAACCAAATAGCCCCTTACATGCCTTCGCATTCTCTATGGCTCTAATATACTTCAATGAGAAAGATTCAAGTAGTAAGAATCAATTTTAAGGTACGTTAAAGTTAGTTTCACATTATGATCTTGTTGCTAATGTCTTGTATATAACATTCAGAATTAATGTTATCTTATGTACCAAAAATCATTAAATTTGGAAAAATATATAAATTTTTATTTTTTTGAAAATGTGGTTAAGTCGATAGTTTGATGCGTAATTCAGCTAACCCACCCAGCTTGTCGAAACTGACCAGCATGGACTTGTCCAAAACCCCGGGTGGGTTTGATCCCTCTAAAATATCTGTCGACTTGTTGGATACAGATGCAGAACAATTTCAATATACAACATTATCTCCACACACACACACACACACACACACACACACACACACACACACACAGAGGGAGAGACTTGTGTCAGTTTGGAAGGATTCGGCTTATTTTGGAAGGAAGTCAAATCTTTCCCACTCAAATACCAACATCTGACATTCGAATAAAAGATCCACTCTGTTGAAGTTGATCTATATTATTTCAAGTATATATAAACCAAAATCAAGTGTTTTGAATACTTTTTGCTATACATCAACTAAGGGAAACGAACGGCCTAAATAGTTTGTTGGTTAGTTTAACGGTGTAGAACATTTAACGATGTAGAACTTTTGAAACCTAACAAAAATTGGTTTGTAAGGGTTTTTATATATGTTTAAATCATGAACAAATGGCCGGGTCGAGAATTTGTATGTCTAAAGACATAGACTTAACCAACTCACTATTTTCGACCGTCCATTTTGCACCACTTGATGAATAGGTAAAAAAATATTCAAAATACTTGATTTTTAATTTATAGATACCTGAAATAATATAAATCAACTTTAACGAAGTGGATCTTATATTCGAATGTAGGAAGGTAGTATTTGAATGGGAAGGATTCAGGGTCGAACCCTTCCGTAATGACACAAGTTTCTCTCTCTCTCTCTCTCTCTCTCTCTCTCTCTCTCTATATATATATATATATATATATATATATATATATATATATATATATATATATATATATATATATATATATATATATATTATTTTTTAAATCTGTCAGGTATCCCGACGCTCGAAGGGATGCCAGTGCCATCACTAGGGGGTCCACTGGACTAATCCGCGGGTCCTGCCAGCCCCAGCCTCAGTGGTAACCTACCACGCGCAATATAGGGTAAATCAGAGCACATTAGCGGCTACCAATGTCCACTAAAGATTTCGAATCGGCGCATGCTTAGGAGCAAACCAAGTAGCTTACCGCTTTACTAACTTCGAGGACTCTCTATATATATAGTTTGTGTCATGTGTTGGTGTGCGCACGCGTATGTGTGTGTGTGCGCCGCGCGCGATGTGTATGTGTGATATACACACACAGAGAGGAGAGAGAGAGAGATAGACTTGTGTAGTTCGAGGAGGATTCAAGTCAAAATCCTTCCCACTCAAGTATAACCATACATCATCCGAATACAAGATTAATTTCATTGAAGTTGATCTATATTATTTAAAGTATCTATAAATCAAAAATCAAGTATTTTAAATACTTTTTGCTCATGTATCAAGTAGGAAAAAAATAGACAGCCTAAAAGTGAGTTGGTTAGTTTAACATTGTAGAACATTTGAAACCTAACAAAAATTGGTTTGTAGGATTTTTTAAATGTTTATATCATGATCAAATGGCCGGATCGAGGATTTGTATGTCTAAAGACATAGATCTATATACGTGTGTGTGTGTGTGGATGGGTGGGCGCGCGCCGCGCTCGTGTGTGTGTGTGTGTGTGTGTGTATCGTCCAGGTATTCTAGTGGGCCCTCCTACTAGGATACATGACCCCTACCCAAGATATTTTTCCACCACGCAGCAGGGTCAATCATGCTCTACAGCATGGGGTATATATCCATTGACAGCTAGATTCGAACTAGGATCACTTGATTTTAAGTCAAGTGACTTGCCAGTGGGCCGAATGTCGCGGATATATATATATATATATATATATATATATATATATATATATATATATATATATATATATATAGGAAAATTTTCAAATGAGAAACTTTCTCAAAATAAGCTTCATGAAAAAACCATGTAGGAGCGATTCTGTGGATGATCCGAACTGTTCATCTTGATCTACATATTCTAATTAGGCTATCAATAAAAGATCACGCAATTTCGAGCCTTTTTACCCATGCATCAATGACATCTTTATTCTACGGTGAATATAACATATGTTTTGTAACCACTTGTTATATGGGTAAAAAGTTTCAGAATCGCGTGAATTTTTATTGGTAGCCTAAATAAAGTATGTAGATCAAGATGAACAATTTGGATCATCCATATGGTTACTCCTATATGATTTTCTCACGATCTTCGTGCACACGAAGACCTCTCTCTCTCTGTGTTACATACACACACACATATATGTTAACACTTCGAAAAGACAAACTCCACGGCAACTCCGTAACTGGTCTGAACAATGTCTAACCTTGTTGACACTTTCAAAAGACAAGTCACAGACAAGCTGAAGATATGTCCATCCCTGATGGACAAATCAGTGACTTGGACTTCACTGATCCAGTGAAGCAGACAACGAACCAAGTACTACTTTTTGAAGAAGCTCAAAAGGCTAAGTGTGCTCAACACCTAGCTTCACTCAAGCCCAAAATGAGCTAGCTTCGCCTAAGAAGCTAACTCAAGCTCTATTTGTGAGTTTCTTTTAACTTCATTGCAAGCTCAGCTTTAGCTTTGCAGCAAGCTCAGTTTTAGCTCCGCATGAAACTTTTTATAGCTCCGTTGTGGGCTCTTTTTAACTTCGCATGAAGCGTAGCTCCATTGAGAGCTCTTTTGGTCATTTTTTACCATTTTAAATCCAAACACGAGATTAACGTGATTAATATCACTTTTTGAGCAGTTAATTGTCATGATCTCATTACTCCTTATTAGTTGGAGAAGATCAAGGGAAAATCCCTCATTAAGTAGAGCAAATCAATGGTTTGTGTAATAACCTTAAGCCAGCTAGCTAATTAGCCTCGTAAGCACACTGGTAGCTTCGCTGCAGCTGTGTTTGGCTTCGCAGCAGAGCTATTTGAGATTCAGGCGCGATGCTAGGTTGACTAAAGTAATCTGCTGAATTTTAGGGGAGCAGTTACACCACGTAAGGCCTATAAATAGCCAATTGCTAGGGCTGATAGGGGGCTGGAAAAATTCAAGGAGAGCTGTCAGCTGGAATTCACAAGAGATCAATTTCTAACTTTCAAGCTTCTTTAGAGAATGTTATTTCTCTTTCGGGATGCTAATACCTTAAATCTTCTGTTCTCAAAGAAGATTTATTCTCAAAGAATTTTCGCAAGCAGGCAAGAATGAATTCCCAATAGAAGACTCGAAGACCCGTTCGCTCACATTATCAACAGGACAAAGTGGTCGTGCGCTGACCAGAGTCCCATCAGCACAGTTTCCCAGAAATTCTGAGAGGACAGTTCTTATAAATTTTTTTTACTTATGTGTAATTCTATTCAACTCTTTTGTAAGTTTCCCCCAATCAAACCTATGGAAAACAACATGCATACATACTTCTATTCTAAAGTACTAGAGTCAAGATCAACATCATCCAACAGAATTACACTTCTCACAGCCCAACTCAGAGTCCAAAACTTATACTAATACACAAGCTTATACATACTGGGTTCCAAAATTTGTATAACAAAAATGGAAAACATTCTAAAAGACAAATTCTAACTTTAAATAGAGAGTCTCCCTTCCCTACGATAAACCATCTCTGAACCTTATGCGAGGCATATACTTTATTAAGTCTCGGTAAGGGGGTTAACAAATGGGGTGAGCTCGACGGCTCATAAAGTAAAACAATTAAACCCGAAAAGTAAAAATGTTGACATGTATATATATCTATACACACATACATGCATGGTTCTCAAGTTTAAGTAGAAAATCAAATATCATAATGCATGTAACAAACATTCCAAAATGGATCTACACACATGCACATGAAATTTTTGATTTGGTTAGGGTTTCGTGAATTTTTAGCACCGATTCCACCCGGTCCCTTCCTCTTAAAAATAAAAATTTGTTCTGTCTTCGCACCCACTGGTTCCACCCGGTCCCTTCTTCCTAAAAACACAAATTTGCTCTGTCTTCGCACCGACCGGTTCCACCCGGTCTCTTTCTCCAAAAAACACAATAACATCTTGTATTAAACACACGTAACAATTTTTTTTATACATGAATGATATGGTCTTTACTAACTTGTAATTATGACATGATGTAATATTTTCATATTTCTATGATGAATGCATATGAAACTTGTATCAATGCGATATTCGTCATCATGAAAGAGCATCACCAACTTACATAGTTATCATACTCACATAATACAAACAAGAACACATGAACAATCCCACTAGTATCTCATTCATAATAACACGCATGCATGAAACTTTCTAGCTTAATCACATATTTGTAAAATTAGCAATTATATGCAACTTATACATACATGAGACTAGTGCCCCCTTGATTTATTTCAAACACAATATAACATCTCATCTTCTTTTATCATTAAGCATATGGATTTCTTTCTATTTTCAATAAAAATCGGATTTTAAGTATACTAGCAAATTCTTAATTTCAACGATCACCATATATTCTCAAGGTTAAAGAGTTTTACTTACTTTCAAAAGTGGTTCACTGATTTCTTTGCTCGGCTCGTCGATCCCACAAGATCATATATAGACATAGCTATATCGCTAATAGCTCTAGCATGAAGAAGAGATCGAGTTCATTTCAATCCATAATTAACTTATTACCTTGACAATTTGCGAAAAAACACTCCCCGATATAAATCCCCAATAAGTACTTGCAACTTCTTAATTTCAGCCATCACCATATATTCTTAAGGTTTAAGAGTTTTATTTACTTTCAAAAGAGGTTCACCGAATTCTTTGCTCAGCTCGCCGATCCCACAGGATCCTCTATAACATAGTCATATTACTAATAGTTCTAGAATGAATAAGAGATTGAGTTCATTTCAACCCATAATTAACTTATTATCTTGACAATTTCCCAAAAAAAAAAAAAAAAAAAACTCCCCCATAATCTCTCATGTAAAAACTAATCTCCTACAAGAGTTGCTCTTGATCTTTCTAAAACTGAAAGGTTTTAGTGGTAAAAGTAGGGGTTTTAGGGTTTAAATTCAAGGAAAAAAAAAGACGGTATATGAGAGAAAGTAAGTGAGAGGGGAGCTGTGGTGGCCGGCGGCTGGCCGGCTGGGGGAGGCTGCCGGCTGGAGGAGGGGAAGGGGTGAGAGAGGGAAAGTGTGAAGAGAGAGAGAGAGAGAGAGAGAGAGAGAGAGAGGGAATATAAAATGAGAAAATTTTCTCATTCATCTCTTTTATCTCCAATAAAAATGGGCGGATTTGTTTCACGTGTTCCTCAAAATTTCCAACCTTATCTCCCCTTACACTTTTCATCTAAAATTATACTCACACCATACCTATACTTCACACCTCACCATTGCTATTCAAGTACGGTGAAGATTGACAAAAGTAAAGGAAGAGAATCATTCATATCTCCAATAAAAAAATATACATGCATAATACATACAATACCTTAGTTTATTTCTTTCTATCATGTCTTAACCCAAACCGATTATGTTTAGACATCGTTCTTGTGATTATTTACTAATTCAACATACAAATTTAAATTTGTTGTCTAGTTATTTACTCCTTAGTAAGAATTAGAATATTGCATAAATATTCAGTTTGATTCAATGTAACTTGATATAATGATCATGTAGGGATTCTAATCACGATAAAAAATTATATTGGGCATTACAATATTGTCTTTTCCATCTGGCAGAGCCATTCTTTGGCTTGTAGCGGGTCCACTTCTCCTTTAAAGGCCGGAGGGTTCAACTCTCAATGCCGTAGATATAGCTCTCGAAGTGGAAATGGATATGCTGGACAACTCGAAAAATCGAGTAAGAGAAACAAACACTCCAAAACGCCCTCAATACCAGGAGCCATCAGGATTTGGGGCATCAGGATCTAGGGGATCTGATTTTATTACATCACCTCTAAGAGGAGGTTGGAATAAGGGTAGAGAGATTTTGACCGAGAGCATTAGGAAGTCTTCAAGAGACACAAGTGATACCTTTGTCCCACCCTAGGACTGCAGGAGCCCCTTGGCACCAGAAGTGCAATATAGATCATTTTGGGAATTGTATTCAAGATATGACTCGTTACATTTGCAAAAAAGAATGACAACTAAGGAAGCAATGCCCGACCTTATGAGGAAGTCAAGGTTTCAGCAAAGGAAATGGAAGGCCAGTAGTAAGGGTAACTCTTTCAGGTGGATCATCAAATAGTTTTCGGCCACCTACCTATATACCCTAACCTACAGCAGCTCAGTCCTTTGTACAATAGCCAAGGGCCCAAAAAAGAGCATTTGTGATAACTCATTAGGAAACAAGGGCGTCAAATACAGTGGTGGAAGGTATGATTTCTACATCAGAGCATATCGCCTATCAATTATTTGATCCTGATGCTACTCACTTTTTATATCTAGTGTAATTGCTTGAATTTAAATCAGACTCTTGAATCTTTGGGATTTCAATCAGTCATATCTACACCAGTAGATACAAGGAGAATAACTAGCACTATATATAAAGATTGTGAAGTGATAATTGGTGAGATAAAATACTGAAAAATTTGATTAAGCTAGAGGAAATGGAGTTTGATGTCATTTCAGGGATGGATTGGTTGTCCGCTTATCATGCACGTGTAGACTACTGTGGAAAAAGTCATTTTTAGGATGGAAGGAATCCCAGAGTTCATATTTGAAGGAATGAAGAATAATCATGCAATATTTATCATATCGGCCTGAAGGCTACAAAATTGATAAGGCAAGGATATTAAGGATGTTTGGCTTCAGTCATAGATACACAGAGAACTGATGTGAAAAATGAAAATATTCTTGTGGTAAGTGAATATCCGGATGTATTTCTTGAGAATTTTCGAGTTTGCCCCTAGATAGAGAATGAAATTTGTTATTAGGGGTGAGCAGAGTTCGGTTATAACCGAAATAACCGACCAAAAATCGAAACCCGAAACCGAACCGAACCGCTCTAGTTCGGTTCGGTGTCGGTTTTGTGTTTCAAAAACCGAACTCGACCGAACCGAACCGAACCTTACCCTGTATATCACCCCACCCAAATTCAATTTAGTGAATCATATAGTTCATAAACAAAAACTGGTGAAAACTTATCTCATTACTTCTATCAATACCATCTTTTTATGTTGAATATGTGAAAGTTATGTTAAGTACACCATCACAATTAAGAATAATATTTATATTAATATAGTTCTTTTTTTTCATTCTTGCCATTAAAAGTTAGTAATAATTATGTGAGTTTTGATATAAGAGCCCAAATATAGCGTAAAAATTTTAGAATATGAAATTTTTAATTCACATTAAGGTTAGGGTCTTTTTCTTATTTCTAATTTGAGTATTGAATATTTGAGATTAGAATATTAAAGGATGATAATATAATGGTGATTAAAAAATGTAAGAAATGATGGAAAATATTGGCCTAACCGAAAAAACTGAAAAATCGAACCGAACTGAGTCGGTTCAGTTTGGTTCGGTTGCTAAGTCTAATCGGTTCGGTTCGGTTTTGCAAAAATTAGCAAAATCCGAATCGAATCGACCGATGCTCACCCCTATTTGTTATAGATTTATTGTGAGAAACTACTCTAGTTTCAAAAGCACCATATCAGATGGTTCCAACTAAAATGAAAGAACTTAAAATTCAATTACAGGGTTTATTAGACAAAGGACTCATTCGGCCAAGTGTATCACTTTGGGAGCACTGATGTTGTTTGTTAAAAAGAAAGATGAAAACATAAGATTATACATATATTACAGAGAGTTGAATAATGTTACTATCAAAATCGATATCCACTTTCTCGAATCGATGATTTATTTGATTAACTTCAAGGTTCATGTATGTTTTCGAAAATTGACTTTAAGATCTTGACACCATCAGTTGAAGGTTAATCCAGGAGATGTAACTAAATCAACTTTTAGAACAAAATATGAACATTTTAAATTTTTAGTCATGTCATTTGAACTTGCTAATGCCCCAATAGCATTCATGGACCTAATGAATCGGGTATTTCAACCATATCTTGATAGTTTGTAGTGGTATTCATTGATGATATTATGATATATTCAAAAGTAAAGAAGAACATGAGAATCATCTAAAGGCTGTCCTTCAAATCTTGAGGAAGAAGCACTTGTATGCGAAATTCAAGAAATGTGAATTTTGGTTAGAACAAGTAGGGTTTCTTGGCTATATTATATCCTGTAAAAAGAATATCAATCCTGTTAAGATTGAAACAATTAAGGATTAGCCTCGGCCCACAAATGTGACAGAAATTCGGAGTTTTCTAGGGTTAGCTGAATATTACAAAGATTTTTGGAAGAATTTTCTCAGATTGTAGCACCATTGACTCAGTTAATCAGAAACGACAAGAAATTTGTTTAGAGAGAAGATCAAGATAAAAATTTTCAAGAATTAAAAAATAAGCTAACATCAACCCCAATCTTAGCGATACCCTCAGGGACAGAAGGATATGTTACATATAGTGACGCATCAAAACTTGGTTGGGGTGTATTCTGATGCAACAAAGAAGAGTAATTGCATATGCCTCCCGGCAATTAAGAACTCATGAGAGTAAGTATCCTATCTATGACTTAGAGTTGGCTGTGGTTATCTTTGCCTTAAAATTTTGGAGACATAATTTGTATGAGTGTTTATGAGATCTATACAGATCACAAGAGTCTGAAATATATATTTACACAGAAAGAATTGAACATGCGCCGAAGAAGGTTGTTAGAGTTAATGAAAGATTATGATCTTACTATTCAGCATCACCCCGGGAAGGCTAACCTGGTGGCTAATGCTCTCAGTTGAAAGTCAGGAAGATCATTAGTTGCCTTAATGACCCGTCAATCTAGATTATTGAGAGATCTTGAGGAAATGCAAAGAGAAGTTAGACATGCTGATTCTTCCAGTATCACAAGGCAATTGAACCAGGTGTCAGCTTTGATTTGCATGACAAAATCAGAAAGATCCAACAAGAAGACCCCCCAAATAGAGAAGATTCAAGAAAAGATGCAGAGAGGAGAACTCAAGGAATTTGTATTGAAAATAATGTACTGAAATTAGGACACCGATTGTGTATACCAGAAGTAATAGAAATAAGCGAGGAAATAATAAAAGAAGCTTATTGTACTCTGTACACAGCTCATTCAGAAAGTACAAAAATGTATCAGAATCTGCGATATAGCTTATGGTGGGATAGAATGAAGAAGAATATTGCAGAATATGTGCACAAATGTCTGGTGTATCAGCAGGTAAAAGTTGAGCATAAGAAACCCCCATGATTACTGGTACCGTTGCCAAATTCTTGCATGGGAATGGTATCATATTACTATGGATTTTGTCATAGAATTTCCTCGGACTTCACAAGGATTAGATGTTGTTTGGGTAGTAGTGGATAAACTTATTAACTTACCTATTCGGATAACCTATCCAAGGGATAAGTTAGCTCAAATATATATCCGAAAAATAGTCTGACTGCATGGAGTATCTAGATCTATTGTATCGATCGAGATCATTGATTCAATCCAGATTTTGAAAGAGTCTATCCAAAGTTATGGGCATTAAACTATAACCAAGTATAGCAGCAACAAATGGACAGTCGGAATAGACTATTCAAATACTGGAGGATATGATAAAGGCTTGTGTATTAGATTTTGGAGAAAATTGGGATAAATACTTACTTTTAGAATTTTCCTACAACAATAGCTACCAATCCACTATCGATATACCCCCATTTGAAGCATTTTATGGTAGGAGATGTAGATCATCCATTTGTTGGGAAGAAGTCGGAGATAGGAGAATGACTCTGATATTATCTAAAAAAACTACTGATAAGATAAATTGATTACGAAAAGGATGAAGGCGGCTCAAAGTAGACAAAAGGCCTATGTGGACAAACACCGCAGATCATTGGAATTCTTAGTGGGGGCAATTTTTCTAAAAGTATCTCTAATGAAAGGAGTAGTACGCACTGGTAAGAAGAACAAACTAAATCCTTAATATGTAAGGCCAATTGAGATAGTGGATAAAATTGGAATGATTACTTACCATCTAGCTTTACATCCGAAGATGAAAAGAATTCATAATGTATTCATGTCTCGCAGCTGAGAAAGTATGTGCCAGACCCCAACTATGTCATATCCTATCAACCCACTACAGATCTAAGAAGTAATGTCTTATGTGAAGAAACCACTTCAAAATTTAGACCGCAAAGTGATACAGTTGAGGAACAAAGAAATTCCCTAGTTAAAGTTCTGTGGTGGAACCAAATGATCGAAGAGACTAACGGGGAACTAGAGGAAGAAATGTTCAGAACCTACCCCCACTTATTTGAAGGTACATCAATTTTCGAGGATGAACTTTATTTAAGGGGGTAGTGCTGTAATACCCGATATAAATTTTTATCGTAATTAGAATCCCTACATGATCATTATATCAAGTTACATTGAATCAAACTAAATATTTATTTAATATTCTAATTCTTACTAATTAGGAAATAATTTGACGAATATATTCGGATATGTATGTTGCATGGGTAATTAATCACAAGAATGATGTCTGAACATAATGGGTTTAGGTTAATACATGATAGAGAAAAAAAAACTAAGGTATTGTATGTATATACATGTATTATATATGTATTTCTTTTCATTAGAGATATGAATGAGTGTCTTCTTTGATTTTTGTCAATCTTCACCATACTTGAATAACAATGATGAGGCGTAAAGTACAAGTAGGGTGCGAGCATGGTTTTAGATGAAAAGTGTAAGGTGGATATGAGCTGTGGGAATTTTGAGGAACACATGACACAAATCTTCCCAATTTATATAGAGATAAAAGAGAGGCGAATGAGAATTTTTTCCCTCATTTTACACTCTCCCTCTCTCTTTTTTTCTTCACTCCCTCCTCTCTTAACCCCTTCTCCCTCCAACCCCCGGCCTCTCCTAGCCAGCCGTCCGCCACCCCATTTCCCCTCCCACTTCCTTTCTCTCATATACCTCCTCTCTCTCTCTGAATTTAAAACCGTAAAAACCCTAGTTTAACCTCTAAAACCTTTTAGTTTTAGGACAAGAGCAAGGCTTGAAGGAGATTAGCTTTTACATGCGAGATTACTGGGATTTATATCAAGGGGTGTTTTTGCAAATTGTCAAGGTAATAATTTAATTATGAGTTAAATGAATCGATCTCTTCTTCATGTTAGAACTATTAGCGATATGACTATGTCTATATAGGATCTTGTAGAATCGACGAGCTGAGCAAAGAAATCGGTGAACCTCTTTTGAAAGCAAGTAAAACTCTTAAACCTTGAGAGTACATGATGATAGTTGAAATTAAGAGTTGCAAGTATACTAAAAAATTGGATTTTTATTGATAGAAAGAAATCCATATGCTTGATGATTGATTAAAGAAAATGAGATGTTATATTGTGTTTGAAATAAATCAAAAGGGAACTAGTCTCACGTATATATAAGTTGCATATAATTACTAATTCTACAAATATGTGATTAAGCTTGAAAGTTTCAAGCATGCGTATTATTATGAATGAGATACTAATGGAATTGTTCATGTGTTGTTCGTATCATGTGAGTATGATAGTTATGCAAGTTGGTGATGCTCTTTCATGATGACGAATATTGCATGCTAATACTTGTTACTAGTTTCATATGCATTCATCATAGAAATATGAAAATATTACATGTTGTCATAATTACAAGTTAATAAAGACCATATCATTCATGTATTAAAAAAATTTGTTATATGTGTTTAATTCATGATAGTATTGTGTTTTTTAGAGGAAAAGACATGCTGGATCCGTTGGGCGCGAAAACGGAGAAAATTTGTGTTTTTAAGAAGAAAAGACCGAGTGGAACCATTAGGTGCGAAGACGGGACAAATTTGTGTTTTTAAGAGGAAGAGACCGGGTGGAACCGGTGCCACAGAGACGGTGCTAAAAATTTACGAAACCCTAACCAAATCAAAAAATTCATGTGCATGCGTGTGGATCCATTTCAAAATGTTTGTTACATGTATTATGATAGCTGATTTTCTACTTAATATTGACAACCATGCATGTATGTGTGACACACACGCACACATGTGAATGTTATTATTTTTCAAGTTTAATTGTTTTACTTTCTGAGCCGTTGAGCTCACCCCGTTTGTCCCTTTTCAAGACTTAATAAAAGTAAAGGTCCTGCATAGGATTCAAAGATGGTGTTGTCCCTTTTCAAGACTTAATAAAAGTAAAGGTCCTGCATAGGATTCAAAGATGGTGCATCGTAGGGAAAGGAGACTCTTTAAAGTCAAAATTTGTCTTTTGGGATGTTTTCCTTGTTTGTTATATAAATTTTGGAACCTATACGTATAAGCTTGTGTATTAGTGTAAGTTATGGACTTTGAGCTGGGCTGTGATAGGTGTAATTCTGCTGGACTAAGTTGATCTTGACTCTAATACTTTAGAATAGAAGATGGTGTGTGCATGCTTGCGTGCGCGCGCGCGTACATATGCTTGTGTTAGTAGAAGAATGGATTGTTGAGACAAAGATATGAAAATTATAAACAGGTCAATGATTGACCGAAATCTTTATGATTGTTATGGAGCCTATTCCGGTCTATAGAAGAAATGCTGATATCTGGAACCTTACACTTAGTCAACTAGAGATAGATAAATCGATAGATGGATTGATGGATAGAGAGCTATCAACGCCCAGAACTTGATGTTCATTAAACATTTCAATTTTTTTTTTTAAGTGTAATTCACAAAGTTCACATCCTTTGATGAAAGCACCTGCGAAGAAGAAAAGAAGGTTATTATGTTTATTTCCTCTAAGAATTAAGCCAAAAGTATCACCAAATCAATTTGTTTTCAAGAAATGTAATGCAAGCTTCCCATGTAAAAACCATGGAACAAACATTTAAATCACCAAATTAAACTATGGGTTCAAGTTTATAAATAGAGTTTAAGATTAACTTGACTTCAGAGGCATACAAAACTATCTTAAGAGTATGGTTTCATGGTAGAAGTATTTGTACTACATAGATTAGAGGGAAGAACTTCTGAGGCATTCGCTTATGAATTCAGTTCATCCAGATATCAGAAGTAATACTTATGTTCAACCATTTAATCTTTCTTGAGATTTTTATACACAGGGAATCCATTCATTAAGTTAATGTTGCACATGCACATGCACTAGGTTATTCATAGCTCCCATTCAATAATTTAATATTTCACAAACAAGACTATAAAATGTTTGTAATTAACATGAGGGGCCAATATATCAATATAAAAGATACTCTTTGACAAAAGATAACAAAAAGATAAGCTGCAGTTCAGAAGATATATAAGTAGACATTATTATAAGTTTCTGATAAAAATTAATAGTCAATTATATTGGGAGATAGACTTGTATCCTTTCAAAAGGATTTGATCCCGGATCCTTCCCACTCAAAATCAACCCTCCAACATTCGAATACAAGATCCACTCCGTTGAAGTTGATCTATACTATTTCAAGTATCTATAAACCAAAAATCAAGTGTTTTAAATACCTTTTGCCCATTCATCAAGCGACGCAAAATGGACGGCCGAAAGTAGTGAGTTGGTTAGATCTATGTCTTTAGACATACAAATTCTCGATCCGGCCATTTCATTATGATCTAAACATTTAAAAACCCCTATAAACTAATTTTTGTTAGATTTCAAATGTTCCACACCGTTAAACTAACCAACTCACTATTTAGGCCGTCCGTTTTTCCCCAACTTGATGGATGGGCAAAAAGTAATTAAAACACTTGATTTTTGGTTTATAGATACTTGAAATAGTATAGATCAACTTCAACGGAGTGGATCTTGTATTCGAATGTTGGAGGGTTAATTTGAGTGGGAAGGATCCGGGATCAAATCCTTTTGAAAGGATACAAGTCTATCTCATTATATTGGTCACAGTGAAAAGCTTGTCCCTTTTTTTGGGATCCTTCAAGCAGAATTCTCTATTTTATTTGATTCATTTGTATGATAACTGCACTGGGTTCAATTTGAAAATTTTCTCCTCTTTCTCTCTGCTTTTTCCCACTATTTGGAAAGCCTGCGCACTTGAAAATATTTCTTTCTAGTAAGTTTCAATGTTGATTTTCACTTTTTATGGAAGTGTGAAGGTATCCCACATAAAGATAGAATTGACCAACTCTTACTAGTTTAGCATATCCAAACACATCATATCATCGAAGTTTTTTCCCTATTGAAACAGGGTCAGCTATGTAGTCTGATAGAATCACAAAATATTTGAGCAAGTTTTACAACTAGCTGCAAGTCAATGTCAACTGTTTATGGGCTGGTAACAAAAAAATTCAGCAAATAACTAAGGATTTCATCAACTACATGTATACCTTCCTACAGTTTGACATTGGTTCGTCAGAATAAAATGGTGGGTAGCCCGAAATCATCTCAAACATGATTGCTCCAAGTGACCACCTGAAAATTAAAAAAAAAAGGGTTAGTTCATTAATATGAAGTAAAATGATTTAAATCAACAAGCACCTAAACTTACCAGTCGCACTCCATTTCATATCCTCTCTTTAGTATAACTTCTGGATCGATGTTATGAGGGGTACCGACAGTTGAACAAGCCTGCATCGCAATCATACAGGTAAACAAATGTCAGATCACAACCAAGACATCCGCTAGCCCATTATGGACTAAAATGATCCCTAACAAATCCAGGGCAAGTATCACAGATATCCAAATAGGGATGACCTTATATATTCTCTTAATGCAAGTGGCAAAGCTCTAAACCAGAAAAAGCACTAAACAGCAAAGTGCCAAGTGTACTCTGGACAAGACCATAAATACCAAAGAAGAAGAATATAATTATGAATTTGTTAATAATACTTTTCCTTGACTAGCAGTAAGATTTCTACTCAATATGCGATAGCTCTACTTCTACATCAAGAGTAAAGAAAAAACATCCAAAGCAAGGATAAACGCACGTCTGTATCCAATTTGACTCACCAACATCCGTCTGTTCTTTTTTCCAGTTTGATAACTTCTCCTGCTGTGCGCGCCTTGGCGCAGTGGAGGTATTCATATGCTTTACTAGATTGTAACGGTTTGCACAGCCCAAAATCTGAAAGCTTCATATGTCCATTTTGTTGGGTATTTTATACTATTTTCTAAAACATGCAATATCTTTAAAACTAAATTGAGATAAAACAACAATTATGCTAGCATGTAACAACAATTATAATTAAATAAAACAAAAGAACCTGGTTTGGGGAATGCAGTCGCGATGTCGCTGCCCTAAAGGATCAAAAGCCCGTCTCCTTGTCCAGACGTTGAATCGGCCTTGTCCCCTAGCGGTAAAGGATCCCCCGGATTCACCAGCACTCAGCCCAGGACGGTGGGCAGAGCCTCTGCTCAAATGAAGAAGTTGCCCATAAAAATAAAGATGAAAATTCTTTTAAATACTGAAGCCATTCTCACAAAGAGTAGTCTTCAGGTTTTCTTTTAAGACGAGAAGAGAGAAATGAGTTGTGTGTAGCTATTGGAGTGAGGGTCTATTTATAGAGTTAGAACCCAGGTTGTTGTAACACACTCCAACAGAAAATCCAAGCAGTTGAGATATTTTCTCAACCGATTTAGATTCTAAGACTTGGTCAACGTTGACTTAGTAAAACAAAATCTAAAATGAAAGCTTTTCTTTTTATTTTAATACAAAAAATCCAACAGTCCCCCCCAAAAGCTTGAATTTCAGGGAAGGCATAATAAAACAAATCAATAAAAATAAAAATAACAATCAAATCATAAAACACGAATAAAATTTGGGCAACATCATACTGTGAATTCGGGACAGGTGGACTACGCCTGGAACCTTCCTTAGTGAATTCATCGCCATCTGAGAGACATAGTGGACTACGCTTGGAACTAGCCTCTTTTACCAGATATTGATAGAATACACACACAGTAAGTCTTCATCTATTGAGCGAGCGGGTTGAGCGTTAAAGGCCATGCTCACAATAACCGACTCATGAGAGTTTCTAGGGTCAGCCCTGCCCCCCCCAACCGCGGCCATCACGGTTCCTCTCACGTAGGTAAGTCCTCCAAGGGTACTACAGCTGGATAGTATACCCTCCACACTACATGCGTTGGACTTATTAAGAGTTAAATTCATCCTTACCTAGCTGTATCATAAGAGCATCTCACCATAGAGAAGGGGTAGTAGCTACAACGCTACATATAGGATATAAATATATCCGGGTTGATGCTCCACACGAGTTTCACCAGTCCAGCTTGTTACTACCACATTGAACCTCTTTCATAGAACCAGCTCCCAATCAAGTAGGTTGGGTTCCCACTGTCGGTGAACTCTACTATGGGCTTAACCCCATCTCCCTCGATGAATCTAGGACCATACTCCTAGAAAGACCCTTAGTCAGAATGACTTTATGTTTTCTAGGGTCAAAAAATTGGCTTAACAGCCTTTATTTTCAAGTCGTGGCAGTCAGAGATTTAACCCTTCATGACCACATTTTATGACTCTTGACATCTTTTATTAGACATATAAAGTCTTTGGGTAATTGTCAGAGTCTCCCCCAATTTGAATCCCAATTTGAAACTATAAGGTAGTTATAAAGTTTTTCTTGTAACTTTAGTTTCAAAAGGAACAAATTATACCATAATGGTTTATGATAAAGCATATATACATATGCTAAAGAATAGTCAAGAAATTTAGGCAATCTAGCTTTATTAGATCCCAATTAAAGTTAGATGGGGAACAAAACCGCACATGGCTATTCATCATCTTGTACATGGCTAGGATTCCAATTCTACCTAATTTATCATGATCCGACCATTATTTACATCAGATTCAATGTTAAAACTCGAATCAACCATAATTTATGATCAGGGCTAATTCTAGATAGATTTAGTTGGATATATATAGCAGAATAAGTTAGAATTCAATAAAAGAGTAGCAAGATATTTTAAAAGAACTTGAACTAATTATAGCATGCAATTCACACACAAACTTAACATGAAAAGTTGACAACTCCTTAGATGAAGTGTTCAATGTGTTTTGTCCAATACATAAAGCAACAAATAATTAAGGTATCAAATTACAGAATTATTGCTGTTGTCTCACATGAATCCAGGACAAAAGAGAAACCTTTTTAGCAAGTCAATATATGCTAAACATTTGGAGACCATAAGACAAGTTCAAATAAATGGAATCTAAAGGCATTCACATGACACCCATCTGTCATCTCAATATAAAAATTGGCTCTTTATAAGGTGTGATTTAACAAGATTGACCAAAAGTAGATGGATAAGAAATAGTTTTCGTACTTCATCAAGATAAAGATAATAAACATAAATGTGTATCCAAAATGGGTAGTATTCCATAATGATAAATTTAGTGAATTGTATTTAAAGAATACATAAGAAATGGCTTGTGCAATATATCCTGTGTAAGCAATTATAGAAGTGTCTCAGATATAAATAGTCCCCATATTCCAGGTTAAAGTGTGGTCAAAGACTTGAAAAGTACAACAAGTCAGGGGTAGAGAGAACTTACACCAACACTCATTGTGCAATTAATAAGAAATATTGCAATTAACAAACAGATGAAGACCCATTGACTTCTAGAATCTGAGATTAAACTAGAAGATTTCTCTACCATAAAGTTCTCTTCCTAGAGATACTATCATGTTGCAAAGGAGAGTTCAGTACGTTCCACAAGACCCAGTTCCTCAGAAGTCCTTCTCAAAAGTAAAGCTGAGTAAGTTACAGGTGAAATTAAAATTTTTATAAATAGGATATGCAGAGATAAGTCTTGAGCCGTGAACTACCTGCCTCAAAATTATGTGCTTATTGTGAGGTGAATAGTAAATATGTTCCTAAATAAATGAATTTGCAATGCAAACGTGGTCACATATGACTGCCGAAAAATCAATAAGATTCACCAATCAGATAATTTAGATTCAACAAATAAAATAAAAGTGATAAGATGGAAAAACAAAAACAACAAATAAGGCATTGACAATAATCAATATTTCTGAAATGCTACAACGAGTTATATCAGAAATTTTGATGGAACAACATAAACTTCTGGCAACTAACCATTGCAATTTTTCGTCAGTATAACCAATTAGATGAGAGATATTAAAGATATAATACTCATAGGAGTTTATCTTGGTAGATGATAGCACACGCACGGGCACTATATCTCCACGTATGTGATACACGAAAAAGGGAAAACAATAGTAGAAAGTATATTACAGATCATTAGTGTTTAAACAGAAAAATAGCTGCAGAATAGGCTGTTAAAGTATATCATAAATCATTCCCCAGCAACAAGAGGATTCTTATATGGAGCAAGAAGAAATCAACGATAGGAAAAAGAAAAAAAAATTGTCTGCACCAGGACTCCATAATAAGGACAAATGTCAGGGAGAGCTCTAATGTTAGAGATATGAAATGGTAATAGTGATGAAATTTAATCATTATGGTATGTAGAGAGCAACAAGCATGCATCCAAAAATATATGACATCATACCTCTTGAGTGAGTATAGATATCATGTACCTGGGACCAACCTTAGAAAACTATTCAAGTCAAATATATTAATATCAATCATATGTAATCATGCCTGAAACCATATACCATGATTAAATAATGACAGAAATTGAGCATTACCATTATGAAAAGAAATGGAAAGTCTGGCCAGAAGTAGATTATAAAACAGAATAAAATAAACAAAACATAGACATAAAATAAGCAAGTGCAGAAATCTGAGAGTGTGGGAGACAATTCAAGTAGATTAACACCAGTGTGATTTTCAGTATGTTATATACAAATTGAAAAATATAGTATGACGTCATGTTTAAAGATTAAGATCCCATAAAAGATGAAGTATGTCGAGTTGCACTTATTTCCAACAGAATAAAAGATTAAACATAATGCACATCTCAACATCTAAAAGAATACAGTTAATGTCACATGACTGGATGCTTAATTTGAAACCACTTACAGATAGAACAACTTCCATCATCAAGCACCGAGTTCATACAAACAAAAAACAACTAAAGTTTTGTTAAAAATCTAGCCATATTAGTACAATGAGGCCTGAAAGTGAAATAAACCATCAGTTGCAATAGGTTCTCAGACACATGGTTGTGTGATGCTGGAGGCAGGATTTAGTCAGATAAGGAAAGGGTGGCAATAATCGAAACATAGTCTATAACAGTGATCAATATTTCCAAGAACACAGATGGGGAGAAAGATAAACCACAGAATCAATGTCTTTCAAGTTTCAGTTATGTTACCTCTTACGGGCAATACTTCAAACAGCTGGTGTCCTCTTAAATTTCATTATTACATCTTGTTGATCCCAGCTAGAAACCCAATTACGAACACATAACGTATACAATATAAATTGATTGTAAATGATCAACAGCAAATGGAATTTTGACAAGGAGACAAAATCTACCACAAAGATCATCATCAAGTACACAGTGAAAACTGAAGAGCCTAACAGAAATGCATGTGACTACTAATATACAAGGCATCTACAACATGATTTACTAGTGACCAACCAGTCAAATTATAAGGAAGTTATTATCTCAATGCCAACTAGCAGAAAACCCCAAATTCAAATGAAACCTCTCAAATTGAAATTTCCATTTCAGCAAATAAAGCTACACTAGAATTTCAGAAACACCACGTGCTTAATTTCAAAAAAAACTTTTACAACAATCTGAAAGTTAGATTAATATATACAACAATCTGAAAGTTGTTCAGACATGACAGTCACCTCTTGAAGGATGGAAAGAAGGAAATTGTGACATTTTTCTAAACTGTCATGCTTCTGGCATATCAGGATATCTAAAAAATTTGTTCAATGGTTGTTCGACTCTATGATCCTTAAATTTTAACTGACATTAAGCATTTAAAAATAAAATAATGCTAAGGCATTATGGAAGAAATAACTAATAGGTACATAATACCAATCTGCTCCCATTTATATCTTCTTTTACTTCTAGTTACACATTCTATCACATAAAACCAGACGGAGAGAGAAATGCCAAAAAAAAAAAACATCAGTAGTTGGCAATGCATCTCTAATCAAGGACACTTAGCATTCTATTTTCTTTTCTACTTCACATTCTCTCTGTACATGCAAGAAAACACAGTGATACCATAAAATATTTTGATATGTTAATATCAATAAAAACCAAAAAGAATTGTGCAGAGCAATAAACTCTTCAGCAAATAATAGCTGGGAAAGCATGAACCTAGAGTGAGAAATACAGAACGGCTTTTGTTTTCTAACTTACAAGATGTTCTATTTGGCAATTACTAACAAAGAAAACTATTGTATGTGACGGAAGATTAAAAAGTGGACTTAGGTGAGGAAATGAACTCTAAAGACATAATGCAAATAAACACATCAGCATGCATTACTCCTTTTGGCAATTAATTAAAAGAAAAACATGCAGAATGACCAGCAAAACATTAATAATAAACTAAAAACTAAATTCCTCACGTATGTATTTTGATCCTTTAGATTGTTGGGTATTTTATACTATTTTCTAAAACATGCAATATCTTTAAAACTAAATTGAGATAAAAACAACAATTATGCTAGCATGTAACAACAATTATAATTAAATAAACACAAAAGAACCTGGTTTGGGGAATGCAGTCGCGATGTCGCTGCCCTAAAGGATCAAAAGCCCGTCTCCTTGTCCAGACGTTGAATCGGCCTTGTCCCCTAGCGGTAAAGGATCCCCCGGATTCACCAGCACTCAGCCCAGGACGGTGGGCAGAGCCTCTGCTCAAATGAAGAAGTTGCCCATAAAAATAAAGATGAAAATTCTTTTAAACACTGAAGCCATTCTCACAAAGAGTAGTCTTCAGGTTTTCTTTTAAGACGAGAAAAGAGAAATGAGTTGTGTCTGTAGCTATTGAAGTGAGGGTCTATTTATAGAGTTAGAACCCAGGTTGTTGTAACCACTCCAACAGAAAATCCAAGCAGTTGAGATATTTTCTCAACCGATTTAGATTCTAAGACTTGGTCAACGTTGACTTAGTAAAAACAAAATCTAAAATGAAAGCTTTTCTTTTTTATTTTAATACAAAAAATCCAACACATTTTTATCTAGTAACAAGTTGTCAGGTTTAATATCCCTAGTGAGAAAAAAAATCATTAAATTGAACAATATTACATAGCCCATGAAAAAACATGATAAGAACAGGCAACAGATGCCGATGAATATAGTTGCGTTTATGGATGGATTCATTGCTAATACTGTCTGCCCAACATAAAATCTGGCTGTGTCTTCGGTCAGTGTCTCCTTGCGCATGAGTAAAGTCATCATGTCTCCACCAGGAAGATACTCCATTGTGAGATACAAAAACTCTTCATCTTGAAAAGAGTAGTAAAGTTTGACAATGCAACCACTATCAACCTCTGTAAGAAGATTTATGCTTTAACATGCTCCACCTGCGTCGTAAAAAGGTCAGTAAAAACAACAAATTGGTAGATGATACAGCAGCCACAATTAGGATCCTTAATTAGAACTATTTTAGTTGGTTATGCATTTTGATGCTTACATATCATTCATTCTCTTGTGCAAAACTCCACATTATAAATCATCTTCATTGCTAATTTTAAGTTATATTTAGTGAAGTATCTTTATGTGTTATATTAACCAATTTAGCATTTAGTTATATTTTACCTTCCCACTTATCCTTGCTTCCTCACTCATTCTGTTTTTCTTCCCCTTCCTGTTCTCAAGCAAGTAATGGGGCATGCTCAATAATAGAACATGAAACCTTTGATGGAACATGCTCAACACTCAACTCTATCTTGAATCCTAGATGTGATAACATAGTTTATTGTTTTGTAAAATAAATATAAGAAGTTGGAAACAAGTCACACACTTGGCCTCTACGTAGCATTTTAGATTTTTTTGAGCTTCTTCATCACATAGATATGTCCTGTGGTCTTCTCTGTACAAAGTCTCACCTGCAAAGCAGAAAGCGTTAGAGCAAAACCCCATTAGATACCCAGATCTGTAAATGACCTTACTTTGGAAAAGAAACAGAAATTCTATGATAAGAAACTAACCCTTGCTCAGTTCACAAAATAGTAAAAACAATAGCATTAAAAGAGGAAGGGTTAAGGTTATTTGGAAAACTAATTGAAAAAGCATCCATAATAAAGGGGCTTTCTTTCATGATAGTGCCAATGCCATTTGGAAGACTAAGCTCCCCTTAAAGTGAAAGCATTTGCTTTTTAGATGTGATTGCTACTAACAAGTAAGAACATACAAAGAAGAATTGACCCTGTACATGGGAATTTGCAGTGTGCAACTTTGAGAATAAAACCGTTAAATCACCTTTTCGAATGCATTACATGAAAAGCCATTTGAGAAGTGTAAGGCTTTCAATGTAGAGGGGAACCACTCTCAATTTATTAGGTGCGGCCTCAATAAAGGAAAACCAACATTAGGGGCTATTGGGCCCTTTTGGTTCCATATCACGTTGATTATCTGGCAGGTTACGAATCTTGATACTTCAAGACGATAGTACGGATGGATATTAGTGTTCTTATAGACCAAAGGACTTGCTAACTTTGGGGGGTGGTCAAATTGCTGCAAAGAAGAGGATGAAGACTGGAAAGTTATTTGAAACACGGAGAAGGTCAGACGAGGAACGGCATGATCAATGACTCAAGGTATAGTAATATCTGGAGCTTGACTTTGTTGACGTCAAAAATTCTGGATTCATTGGTTTGTTTGCTTGCTCAGTCTAGTCTTGATGGTTTGATGTAGGATAATCTTCTCTAATGCACTCAACAACTATTCTGCAGTGATTGGTGGAATTGCTCCCTAAAACCAACCAAACTAAATGATGACTTAGTTGTAATGTGATTTCAAAGTCATAAATGGTATGCACCCGTATACAGGCCAGACAATTCCAATGCAAACAGATATTTGAAAAGGTACAGAAACAAACATATGTTAAATGAGAAATAGCATACAGAATACAAGAGATATACACACCACCCACATTCCTATATTTTCTAATATCATTTTAAAACAGCACAATTGTGACAATTATATGGATTATAATTTATAAACTACCAAAAAAGATTACATTGAATCATATACTTCTAGTTCATGACACATTTGAGAGTATTAAATTGAAGGAATTTGATGAGAAGTGACTCGTCAAGGAAACTTCTGAACAGCCATTATGAATGCAAGATATGGAATATAAGTTGATGGATGCAGACCAAGACTATGTCGGATGAAATTACAACAAGGACTTGAATTATTAGCGCAACAGTTGATACTAATCTACCCAAATGCCTCCCTCCCTACTGTGGTCAGCAATTCACAATCATCAGTTCCCATTTTATGCTGATGAGCATGTATTAAGTTTCTTGCATTAAGTTTCCATTTTCTCATAGTACTTTGAGTTTGTTCTGCTTTTCCAGAGAAACATCAGCATCAGCAAGCTTCCTCTCTAGGATATGCCGTCTAGACATACAATATGGGGTAAATGTTTCTTAGTAAAATAAAATGAAACTCTATCGAACACATGTACACAGGTGCGCAGAAAAAAAAAGAAAATACTCAATCCAGTTGGACTTCTTCACCAATGATTACCGCATTTTTGTAAGAAGCTGTGAGCTACACTTCTAGCTTCCAACTTTCAAAACTCAAAAATTCTCCTTTTTAAAAAAAAAAAAAAAAAACATTGGTGAAGATTGGCAACAGCGGAATAAGCAGAACAGGCCACAAATACATATAACTCACAGATCTACCTCAAGAATGAAATATTGAACCAAAACACATACCTCTCCTTTCTTTCTTGCAGGCTTTTCATCTGCATCTTGTTATGATTTTCAATGTACTGCTTTGCAGCAGCAACCTTCTGCTTAGTGGCGTTTGAAGGTGCATTATCAAGTGGAGGCTTCTGGTCATCCTTCCCATTATCCATTTCGTTCTTCTTTGTCTTACTAGAATTCAATGTATCTTTGCTCTTTTGAAATTTCTTAAACCAGCCCCTTGCCGAATCCATCTCAATCACAATTCTATCATTTTCTTGCAGTGAAAATATTAGACACAGCTCAGCACTGACAAGCACAAACTTCTAACTGCCAGTTAAGGGAAAAGATCTTTAAGGCTAAATCATTGCAAAATTACAAGTTATATAAATAAACAAAAGTGCTAGAATTTTGTAAGAAGTAGTAGCCTTTTTCTCATAATACCAATTTGTTACACAAATTCCTTATCTTGACTGATCTTATACACCAAACTCGAAAATGTCTTAAAAACCAATTGAATTAGGAGAGCATGCGATATGCAAAATCAATTCAGTATCTGCATCAAAATTTACATTTTAAATAAAAAAGGTGCTTCCAAGCCTGATACAAATTCAATGAATGATTCACCAAAAAAATTTATCATAATTCACCCCAAAAAGAAGTTCCATTAAAAATGCTTAAATTTTCATATCATAACAATTAACAGACTGCACCAAATACGAAACCCAAGACAAAAACAAATCTAGTTAATGATCAAAATGAGCATAAAAAACAGCAAAATTGCTCCAAATTTCCCCCAAGACACTAACTTACATCAAAATTAACACAATATTAAATTTAAATAACTTTTAACCAATATCTTAAACCCCACTAGAACACCAACAGTACCAAGACAAATGCATGTAGAAAATCATCAAAGAATCCAAATAGAGCAAAGCTTTTTTTTAAAAAAAATACAAAAACATCTTTCCACTGATTCCAATAACTAAATTCTCTACAAATGTGTAACAATATCTTACCTGGATCCAAATTCTTCCAGTTTGAGAAGCCAAAAAAATCCAAAACTTCCCCAAAATCTAACTCAAATTTGAGCACAAAGTCGCCACCTTTGCTCACAAGAGAAGAAAACTTTTATAAGCTCTCATCAAAATCGCAGCAACAGCCCATCTTTACAAACATTGGGAAGGCAAAAACGTAATTTATACAAAGAAGAATCAAAACTCCATGTGCTTAAAGTTCGAGCACATTGTCAGGGGGCCGCTGCTCGTGGTTTAATCGCTCCCGCGCTGACGATTGCACGCCCGCGTGGCATCACAAATTTTGGGGTGGCAGGGGCGTCGGCAGATCTGCGTGGGCGCTTGCATAGAACTATATGCGGAGCACATCCAGCCATCAATCTAGTACAACTGAAACTTTGACGGTGGTTGTTGATGGGCGCATTGAGAAACTAAGCGTGACGTGTTTGATTGTGGGGGACCATACGGATGTGCTGACAGCTGTACGGTCTAGAATTGCAGCTTGTCGGGAAAAGGTATGGAATTTTAATGTTAATAATTAATGTGTTGGTGTTAATGTTTGCTAATGGCAATCTTAGAAGTAATATGTTTCATTAATACCATGAATCTATCTATCATGGGGTTATATATATAAATATGATAAATAATGAAAAATATTGAGAGGTTATGACACCTGCTTTATATAATCACAAGTTAATATCATATACACACACCAGTAATTGGTTATTTCATGTGATCTCACCGATATTATGAAGCATAACCATTTTTGCTATCGCTAATTGAGAACTCAGATTGTGATTTTAGTAGGTGTTAGTAATCGAATGTACTCGGTTACTGGATAATACAACTAGGACCCCATACCACTATAGGAAGAGATGCTTGGTACAAGGAGTTCATGATGACGAGTATGCATACTAACTTGTATACTAGAATATATATACACATGTGCATACTTGGTGTATTAATTCATTAAAGACCCTTGACTTTTGACCCAAATTTATCCAACCATGCTTGAATAGTAGATGGAATGAAGAGAGGTAAGGAGAGGAGGTATGGGACCTTGTATATAGGTGTATGGTGATGGTGATCGTAGTGAATATTTTAGAGAACACTTGGCTAAATCCCTCAATTTGGGGGAAAATATATATAATTAAAGGGGGATTTCATTCTCATTTTCACCCACACCCTCTCCTCCCTCCTCTCTCTCACTCCCCCCTTCCTCCTAGGGCTGCCGCCAGCCACTAGCCCCCAGGCCAGCAAGTCGGCCACCCCACCTCCCCCCTCACACACACTCTCTCCCATATACTCTCTCCTCCTATACATATACACTTTCTCTCTCTCCTTTTCTTGAAAGTAAACCCTATAAAACAAATCCAATCTTTACCTCAAATACTTAGTTTTGGGGGAGATCTAGTTCCTAGCTTGAAGGAGATTAACTCTTGCATGCAAGCCTGTGGGATTTGGTGTTTGGAGCTTGCTAGTTTTTCAAGGTAATAAACTAATTACAACAACAACAACTAAGCTATTTGTCCCAAGTACTTGGGGTAGGCTACATGAACCAAAAGAGAATTACGCCGGATCGGGCACATGGATCAGCTTTCTCCACTCATTCCTATCGAGCAATATGCCTTCTTTAAGACCTTTCGCCTCTATATCTTGTCGTATTACCTTCATCCATGTTTTCTTCCGTCTCCCATGTGCTCTACCTTACCCTAATTTGATATGTTCTACTCGTCGAACTGGCGCATATGTAGGTCTACGCGCACATGACCAAACCATCATAGGCGGTTCTCTCTTCTCTTTTATAGGGGCTACGCCTATCTTAGTACGAATATTCTCATTTCTCACCTTATCTCTCGTGTTACCACACATCCAACGAAGCATTCACATATCTGCTGCACTCATCTTCTGGGCATAATATCTCTTTTTAGCCCAACATTCTGTGTCATATAACAAAGCTGGCCTAATAGCAGTCTGATAAAACTTTTCCTTCAGTCATAACGGAATGTTACGGTCACATAGAACTCCTGTTGTGCTCCACCATTTCAACCAGCCGGCTTGGATCTTATGATTGACATCACTATTAATCTCCCTATTCTTTGAATAATAGAACCCAAATACTTAAAATGATTGCTTATCAGTATTTCTTGTCCGTCTAGGGTCACAATACTATAATATCGGATTCCCTGTTTACTAAATTTGCACTCTATATACTCTGTTTTGGTCCTACTTAATTTAAAACCTCGAGATTCTAGAGTTTGCCTTCATAACTTCAATTTGACATTTACCCCAGCTCTCGTCTCATCGACTAAGACAATATCATCAGCAAATAGCATGCACCACGGTATCTCATCCTGAATAGCTCTAGTAAGCTCATCCATCACTATGACAAATAAGAATGAACTCAATGCAGATCCTTGATGCAATTCAATTGTGATAGAAAAATCACTTGTTATGCCTCCACAAGTTCTGACATTTGCCACTACTCCATCATACATGTTCTTGATTATGTCAATATATTTGACGGGAACTCCCTTCTTCATCATGTCCACCATAATACTCTCTCGGCACCTTATCGTAAGCTTTCTAAATCAAGAAAGACCATATGCCAATTTCTCCTCCTCTCAAAATCGCTCTATAAATTGACGAAGCAAATGAATAGCCTCTATCGTTAATCGCCCTGGCATGAACCCTAACTGGTTCTCTGATATTTCAACATTCTGCCTTAACATATGTTCAATTGCCCTTTCTCAAAGCTTCGTGGTGTGACACATTAGTTTTATTCCACGATCTTTAACAACTGTGGATATCACCCTTATTCTTATAGAGAGGTACTAGAGTACTCTTTCTCCACTCATTTGGCATCTTTTTAGTTAGCCAGATCTTGTTAAAAATGTTCGTCGGCCATATCACGCTCATCTCTCCTAAGCATCTCCATGCCTCAATAGGAATGTCACACGGCCAACAGCTTTCCTTGACTCCATCCTCTTCAAGGCCTCTTTAATTTCAGATTCGCTAATTTTGCGCGTATAATTACAGTTCATATCCTGACACTAAATGGTAAGATCCCCCAAATCTTGAGTCCATTAAACAATCTATCAAATACTCTCTCCATCTTTTTTTGATTTCTTTATCTCAAACTAACCTTCTAATCCTCATCTTTGACATACCTCACAGTACATAATTCTCTAGTCTCTCTCCCCCTTATTCGAGCAATTCTATATATATCCTTTCAACCTCTTTTGTGTCTAACTTCTAATAAACTAATTGTGGGTTAAAATTAAGTTTATCTCTCCTTCATGCTAGAGCTAATGGTGACATGATTGTGTGTGTGTAGGAATCGGTAGAATCAGTAAAACAAGCAAGGATATTGGTAATCTCTTGTGTGAGGTTAAGTAAAACTTTTAACCAAGACAAGCGTTAGTGATGGTGGAAATAAGAAGTATTAAATATACTTAAAAATATATTTTTATTAAACCTTAGAAGGAAATTCATATGCTTAGTGATTTAAAAAAAATGAAATCTTATATTGTATTGAATTAACTAAAAGGGGCGAATTAGTTTTATGTTGATATAGTAATATGTAATGCTAATTATACATAAAATGTTTAATCTTGAAAGTTTCATATATGGAGGTTGTTATGAATGAAATATTAAAAAGGATTATTCATGTGTGTTGTTGTATTATGTGAGTTAATAATTATGTTAGTGGGGGAAATACTTTCTTTGATGGTAATTGTTGCATGCTAGTTTTAGTAATAAGCTCCTTTATATATTTATATATATGAAAGGCATGTTGCCAAGTAGTGTGGGTGGCAAGTTTTTTATGTGGTTAGCAAGTCCATCATGTTTACATATGAAAGAATGTTGCATGCTATTGTGATTGACAAGTCCCTTGTATATTCATCATGGTTACATATGAAAAAATGTTGCATGCTACTGTGGTTGGCAAGTCCATCATGTTATATAGGAAAAGATTATTGCATACTAGTATTAGCGACTAGCTCTGTGCATTTCTCAATTTTATATGAAAACACCATGTGCTGTTATAACCTCAAATAGTAAAGATTAACTCATGCATGCAAGAAGAAATGTTACATATTGTTAGTCTATAATGAAGTTTTCGGAGGAACGGACCCGGTGTAACTGGCGGGTGCGAAGACGGGGCGAAATTGTGTTTTCGGGAGAAGAGACCAGGTGTAACCGGTGGGTGCGAAGAAGGGGCGAAATTGTGTTTCGGAGAAAAGGATCGGGTGTAACTGCTAGGTTCGAAGAAGGGGCGAAATTGTGTTTTCGGCGGAAGGGACGGGGGAACCGGTGGGTGCAAAGACGGTGCTAAAGAATTATGAACCAAACTAAGTTAATTGTCATATACATGCATGTAGATTCAATTAGAAACGTGTGTTACATGCATTGCCATGGTTACTTTCCTTCTACATAATTTTGACACTATGCATGTTGTGTAATTATCTATTATGTATGTTAATGATGTTATTGTATTGGGTTAATTGTTTTACTTGCTAAGCTGTCGAGCTCGTCCCATTGTTAACCCCCCTTTCAGGACTAAACAAAGGTAAAGGTCCCACTAAGTTTGGAAGTGGTCGGGTGAGATAATGAAGATTTCCTTTTGAAAGCAAGCACCTTCAATTGGGATGTTTTTCCTTATTTGGTTATATAAGTCTTTGGAACTAAATGCATAAAGCATGTGTTAATGTAGAAATATGTATGTTGCAAAAAAAAAAGGGTTGGTTGTATCTTCTTTTATGCTGGTTATGATACATATGATGTAGTGTAACGACTTGTAAGATGGGACGGACTTTGATAGATTATAGTTATGGTGTTTACATATGTGTGTGTGTGTGTGTGTGTGTGTGTGTGTGTGTGTGTGTGGTGTTGTGAGTTATGAATAAACAGGCGAGATCAAGCCGAAAAACATATATACTTTTGGGAAATGTTGAGATTTGTGTAAGCCATGTAGGCTAATGGTGATGTATTTGTATATGGATAAGTGATGAAGTTCAGAAAAGATGCTGCCGAAATTTTATATGAATTAGGTGATAAGTTATTTTACATCCTTTATTAGCAGATGAATTGGTGGATTAATTTCATTAAGTTTGGGACCTTGACAGGTTAGGTATGATAAAGTTTATAATTAGTGTGAACTAGAAGAAACGATCGAGGACAGATAATCCTCAAGATATTTTATCTTTGCTAAATATGAGCTAAAAGGTCACCAACTGAGCATAAGTCAAGTGGCAAAGACAAAAGTGTTTCCTCGTGGAAGAAGGTAGTTCGATCTAAATTTACAAGATGCACTACAAGACATATTACGCAAATGAAACTTATTTCATCAAGCTAAGTCATCACCTTCAACTTCTTCCACAATTTCAAGTTTGCTGTTCTTATATGATAAGCTTCTTCCAATGCCTTCAATTGTTGCTTTCAAGATAAAACTCATACAATGCTCTTTTAGAACAGCTGTATACAGGGCTAATCTTTGAAATGACGTTGAATCTAAAATGCAACCCAGCTCATCACA